>CAKNXH010049273.1:0-16351 GCA_932178445.1 Andricus quercusramuli
TCTTCGAAAATTCTTATCATTAGGTTCATCCCCTTCTCATCGTCTGCTATTAGAACTACGTCGTCCGCGTATGCTAGGGAGTATAGTTTGCTATTACCCAGGATCGTCCCCCCTTTCCCTTTCTCCTTTAGCTTCTCCTCTAGGTCTGCCAGCAGCAAATTAAAAAGTAGTGGACTCAACGGGCACCCTTGCCTTAGACCTCTTCCTGTCCAGAAAACCTCCCCTTTTTCCCCGCGTATCTTCACCCTAGTCCTGGTTTCAGTAAAAATTTCCTTTATCCTCTCCACCAGCCCTTCTTCTATTCCCCTCTCTTTCATTGCCTGCCATAGCACTTTTCTATTCACTGAGTCAAAAGCTGCTTTGAAATCTACAAACAAAGCGACTAATTTCCCTCTTTTTCTCCCTAAGTTTCTGTTAACCAAGTAGTTGAGTACGTAAATGTTGTCTATTGTCCCCATCCCTTTTCTAAATCCCGTCTGGTTGTGTGGGATACTTTGCTTCTCTTCTATCTGATTCTCTAACCTTTTTCTTAGAATTTCTGTGTATATTTTATAGCCCCCTTGCATGAGAGTGATCCCTCTGTACTCTTCTACCTTCTTACCCTCCCCTTTCTTAACAAGCGGTACTACCAGCCCTGTCATCCACTCCTCCGGCCACCCTTCTCCTTTCCAGACCTTGTTGCATATCCTCCACATCACTTCCCTAATCCCTTCTCCTCCATACTTTATCGCTTCGTTCTCCATACCATCCTCTCCTGTGGCCTTGTTTCTTTTCAGTCTATCTATCGCCTCATTTACTTCTTCTCTTGTTATTTCGTTCGCTTCCTCCGTTTCTCCCTGGATTGTCTTTCTATTTTCCCTTTGATCCTATTTTGTTCTCCCCCTAACAGACCCTTAAAATAATCCGTCCATTCATCCATTTCTATTTCTTCATTCACGCCCTTCCTTCCTCCTCTTTCCCTGTTTATCACATCCCAGACCCTACCTTCTTTGATTGCTTTTTCTACTTCTTCCTTGTATTTCTCCTTTCCCCTTTGCTTTTTCCCTTCCAGCATCTTCTCATGTTCTCTTTTTCTCCTGTTGTACTCCGCCTTCTCTATTTCTCCTTTCCTCCATTTTCTTACAGACTCTTTCATTCTCTCCTTACTCTCCCTGCATTCCTCGTCCCACCATCCTCTCTTTCCCTCTTCTCTTCCTTCTTTTGTACCTACCTCATTCTTCACCTTCTCAATCGACCCTTTCAACCTTTTAATTAACGAGTCTACCCCCTCCTCCTTTTCATATCTAACATTCTCCTTTTCCATCTTCTGTTCAAACACTTTTAATTTATCTACCCCCCAGACTCCCATTTTCGTGTCCCTTTCCCCCCCTCTTTCCTTTCTCCCTCTTCCACGCTTATGGACGCCACCTTTCAGTGTAGCTATTACTGGGAAGTGTTCTGACCCTATCTCATTCCCTACATTCATACTGCATATCATATTACTCATTCTTTCTTCTGCCAAGATGTAGTCTATTATTGTTTCTCCCTTACCTATAAATGTAATCTCTCCTTTCTCATCTCCTTTCATGTTGCCATTACATATAAACCATCCGGTTTCTCCTATTATGTCTAGTAACTTCCTCCCCTCCCGGTCTATCTCCCTATGTTTGGAGCTCCTCATATATGCCTCCTTTTCTTCATCCCAAATCCCTCCCCCTTGCTCGCCAGTCCAGGCATTTAAGTCACCTCCTATCAAAACCAATTCTTCCTTCTTTTCCTCCATCCACCTCCTTATTACTCTCCAACCTTCCTCTTCCCCTCTTCTTCTATATACTTCTTCTTCTTCTTCTTCTATATATCCCCTCTTCTTCTATATATATATATGAGAAGGGGATGAACCTAATGATAAGAATTTTCGAAGAGTACGTGGGAAGAAAAGAACTGACGGTGAACGTAGGGAAGACCAAGGTGATGTGCTTCAGAAATAAAAAGACCAAAATAGGTTACGTTTGGAAGATGAACGGACAAACAGTGGAAATTGTGGAGGAGTTCTGTTACCTAGGTTTTTGGTTTGAGTCAGGAGGGGGAAACGATTTGCAGGTGAGGAAAAGAATCGAAAGTGCGAGTAAAGTAATGGGCCAAGTATGGGGTATAGGAAAGAGAAGGTTCAAGGACGATTGGAGAATGAGGGTTTGGTTGTTTGATGCGTTGGTTTGGGCGGTGTTGTGTTATGGAGTGGAGGTTTGGGGATGGAAGGAACATAGGAAAGTGGAAAGCATACATGAGAGATTTCTGAGATGGGTAATGGGGGTTAGTTGGAGTTGTCCAGGATACATGATAAGGGAAGAACTAGGAAGGGAAAAAATGGTAACTAGACAAATTAAGAGAGCCTGGAGGTTTGAAGAGAAGCTGAAAAGGGGAGAGGGGAGTAGAATAGCACAAGTATGCTTGGACGAAGTTCGGAACAAGGAGACGAGAGGCAATTGGGGAAATTCAAAATGGGAGGAAGAAAGGAAAAAAATGAGGAGTGTTCGTGATATACAGGAAGGGGTTCTGGATTCGCAGAAGATTGAATTAGAGCTATTAGTAAGACAAGGAGAAGAGAGATGGAGAAAGATTATGGATTCGAAGTACAATAGATGGTATATGATGGTCAAAGGGGTGACGGAACCAGAATATTTGCAAAAGATGAAAAAGGAAGACAAATGGAATAGGGTGATACGGTTTAGAATGGGAGAAGGAGTGAGAGCTTGTAGATATTGGTTGGATGAAGAGGAAAATCTGTGCAGAGTATGTGGGTACGAAGTGGAGTCATGGGCACATGTGTTAGAGAGGTGTACGGGAGAGGAAGATGGACAGTTGAGTGTGGATGAATGTGTCAGATGGATTTTGGATGGTAATGGACAGGGAGTGATGTGGATGAAAAAACTGGAAGAAATAAGAGAAAGCAAGAGATCAGGGCAGAGCCAAACGGGTAATCCTGTTTAAAGGAAGCTAACGAGAACAAATTTTTAATTTTCAAATCAGTCTAAATGAACTTGATGGTAAGAGAAAACGGAAGCCCGGGAAGATCGCTTATTGTCTGTAGTCTAAGAATAGTAATAATATGATTGTCATTATGTAAGGCGTTGGATTAGAAAATAAGTAGCGGTTAAGGTAGACTAAGGATGAAATGTAAATATATGTACAGGGAGCGGAGGCCCTCGAACCCGTAAAAGGGAGAGTTCAAATAACAAAAAAAAAAAATAATAATAAATAATAAATAATAAATAATAAATAATAAATAATAAATAATAAATAATAAATAATAAATAATAAATAATAAATAATAAATAATAAATAATGAATAATGAATAATAAATAATGAATAATAATAAATAATAAATAAATCAAAAGTATTTCGAAGAATATAGTGTATTTTAAAAGATTTTGAGGAATTGCATGAGGTTTCAAAGGATTTCACAAGATTATAGAGAATTCCAATATATTTTGAAAGATAATTTTCGAAGGAAATTTTTAAAGATTTTATAATATTTCTGCATGTCAATCAAAAATCCAACAAGAATATAAGTTTTAATTAAACAGTTGAATTGTCAAAAAAAAAATGAATTTCCAATCAAAAAAGCTCAATTTACAAAAAAAATGTAATAATGATCATTTCAATGAGAACAAATTCTAATTTTTGATTAAAACAGTTGAGAAAAAAGAATAATTTGAACCAAATTATAATTTAAGGCAAAAAATAATTTTTAATACAAATACAAAATTTCAAATAAGAATTTATTAGAAAAAAATTTGATCATTTTAATGTTATATAAATATAATTTTTATATAGGATTCTTGACAAAAATTCCAAAATATTTTCTGACATTTCAAATGTTTCAAATTAAAACTTGAAAAAAAAAAAAACATTTTCAACCAAATAGTTTTATTTTCAGGCAAGAAAGGGTAATTCTCAACGAAAAATGTGATAATTGCTATGTCAAAAACAAATTAATTTATATAATGTACGGTTGAATTTAACTTAAAAAAATTAATTTTGAAGAAAACGAATAAACTTTCAAGTAAAAACGATTTATAGTCAAGAAAAAAAGAATATTACAATCAAATTATAATTAGAAACAAAAGAAAATTTGTAATGCAAAATGATAATTTCAAGCAACTATTCATTCTTTAAGTTATTTATATTTAAGGATATAGGTATAAATATAATTTTCCTGAGAGTCTTAAAGAAATTTTCGACGGTCTTAGAATATTTCTGAATATAAAGCAATATTCCAACAAAAAATATGAGTTTCAACTAAAAGTTGAATTTTCACCCAAAAAAGCTGAATTTTCAACGAAAAATGTAATAATTGCTATTTCAATGGGAAAATTCAAATTTTTAATTAAAAACAGTTGAAATCAACTTTTAAAGAATGAAATTTCAACCAAATAAATGAATTTTCAAGTCACTACATTTTTTAATGAAGAAGGAAGAAAAATTGCAACAAAATTATAATTTAAGGCGAAAAATATTGTTGTACACAAACTAAAAATTTTTGAATAACTATTCATTATTCAACTGTTTTTTTGCTTATTTTAATTTCTATACACATAATTTTCATATAGGATTCTTGGCAAAATTTCACAAAATTTTTCAATATTTCGGATATGTAAAATAAAAATTTCAACAAAAAATATTTTTATCAACCAAACACTAACTGAGATATTTTTATAATTTAATTCCTGAAATCTGTTCCCTTAGGTCAAACATGGTACAAAAATATCATAAAATTAAAAAAATTACCAACTATTTACCAGAATTTTTTCATAAAAATCACTGTGTATCATATTCAAATAAAATTTGGGAATACTTATGAAACGTATCAATATTTTTCATGTTAAAAATTAATTTATACAGAGTACAGTTTTTATTTGAAATTTCACGACGGTTTTTTGTACCATGTTTGACCCTATCAGGGCAGCATCAAAGAAAAATATTCAGGATTCTCTTGAAATCCACAAAATTTGTGATTATAGCCTAAAATAAAATGAAAAGAAAGGTAATTATCAGAGTTGAGTACACATTAAAAAAGTTGATCAATATTATAAATTGAAAATTTTATCAAATTAAAAATTTTATAATTAATTTAGTTATAATTTAATTGATTAAATCAATTAATTATTTCAATTTTTATTCATTATTTTTAATTAATTTAATTTTATAATTAAAAATTTTATCAATTCTATTTTCATTAATTCGACACATTAAATTAAGAATAATAATGATTTATTACCATAATCTTAAAATCCCTTATACGTTCCTGAAAGTCATAACACAAAATATTTCGAGACTTCATTACATGTATTTGAAGTCTTTCTTTCAGGTGTCATTCTGGAAAACAAAAATCAACCCAAACCTCCTAATTGCCCACGAAACTGAATCGCCGCGTCCGAGTCGGACCTCGGACGAGCTCGGCTGGGCCCGAGCCACGCTGCCACGGGTTCGTGCTCGTGCGTCTTCGGCTTTACACGAGGATGGCCGACGCAACGCTTAACAGAGACTTCTCACCGACACGCTACGTTTGCATGTGTTATTCCCAGATGGGAACGTGGTGGGGGCCGAAAAATCCCACGTTTTGGAGCCTCTGTTACGGGGTCAGAAGCCGTACTAACACAGACAATTGACGGCGTATATTACGTAATCGCTTCCGCGAGTAGAAGCCTAAGCAGCACAGAATCTCGGTACTCGGCATCCGAAAAAGAATGCCTAGCGGTAGTTTGGACCATATGAAGATGCACTCCATACTTAGAAGGTTATACCTTTAATATAATCACGGACCCCTTAGCTTTAAAGTGGCGAAAATGGCAAAGGTTCAAAAGCATTAAGATTACAACCTGACTCACAACTCAAAACTAACTCAATCGAATCTTGATAATCCGATTCACTAGATCTTAAGAACAAAAAGACAGTACGAATTTTTTCTCTTTCAGAAAATAGATAATTCAACACGTTGTCAACTATGCCGGAAAAAGCTCAACGTGTGCGACATATTTCAGCATCTTTAAAGCTGCCCAGCAGCGAAATGGCTAATTCTAAGAGGATCTGGTGTACCAAGAAACGAAATCCGTCACCACCCTCACATACACTCAAGAAAACTACTGCAAGGAAATGAAACATAACCACCACCAACAAACAACACGGAACCAGAATTAGAAGGAGCGGTGGGAGGCTACATCACACCACCAAACTACAGTTGGAACCAGGAAGAGGATGAACAAATGGAATTAACACTTTTCAAACGTGACTTGCTATTCGAAGGATACGAGGGTGGCTACCATCTCACACAAAGACAAATGCAAAAAAACGAGCAGCAGGATGACGGCCTCAAGGGAAAAATGATCAAACTTAGCCTCAAATTTGAAAGGGAATCCTACGAACACAGCCTGAAAGTGACTAAAGAATTCAAGGCACAGATGAAGAGGCTGAAACAAGACGCAGAACAAGAAAACAAAATAATGAAAGAAAAACTTGAACAAGAGGTCCGCTCTTCATGGGAACAGACATTACAAATAAGGAACCAAAATATTAAAAAAGAACAAGAGGAGGAAAAGAAAAAAACCTGGAGCTTGGAAGAGGACAAAAATATCCAACATCGAAAAATTATTATAAGACTCTGAGTCCACTACAGTCAGAGCGAAGGAGAAAAACAAAAAATCGACAAGGAATGGATGAACCTCCGCAAAAAAAAACAATGAAGTATTCAAAATAAACAAAAACAAAAATCTAAAATAACAACCTTACTCACTCTCAACTCCAAACGACATTTTTTCTTTTTTTTATACATATGTTACAGGGACAGGGGAACCACAGAAGATAAATGGAACAGAAAAATCACGGAGAACACCACGCTTTTTCAAAATAAGATAAGGACAAATTCAGAGAACTTCAAATGCCAATTATGTGCCAAACTCATCTCCAGACATAGTTACATAATACACGACACCTTTTGCAATGATAGACCCTTCAGATACAGACAAAGCTACACGACTCCACACCATGATGGAGAAACATACGTACAAGGGGGTCGGGAATACATCAACAGAAAATCAAAAACCTACTGAAAATTAACGCAAACAATACAAACCCTGGAAGGGAAATAGGGGACGGTACGGTGGAACTCGACATACACATATACTCCCAAACTATACAAGAACTCGACAGAGAACTTAGAAAAATCCCGGGTATACACCCAGTCCCCCGCGTGGTAGGGGGGTCGTAACAGTACTATCGCGACAAACAGGGACCCGGCAGTCCTGTGCGAAGGGGTTACCGAGCTGTACCCGAAATCAGGCGGAACCCCCCGAAGGGTCCCGAAGCCCGAGACGACAACGAGTCCCCTCGCGTCGTTAGTCTTGCTCCGCCGTTAGTTAGCTTAACCTGTTCCCTCAATGTGGGTAACTTGTGCGTTGTGTCTCTCTGGGGAAATCGTTACGTCACTAGGTCTGGACTCTGGACACCCGCCGCAAACGCAATCTTTTTAGAAAAAACCTGTATCTTCGCCAAACCTCGCAGATATTTTTTCTCATGTATTTCAGTATCATCTGAAACTTGAATTTTCTAAAATTCAAAGAACGATATATCGGCTTGCGAAAATCCGTTTGAAAAAACGGGTAGTGGTTTTTAAATTAGAAGATAGTAGCTTTCTGGTGCCGTGTCCGGATTTGCAATATAATAAAAATCCTCAACGTGAGCGAAGCTCAAAGATAGCAAAAAACCGTGTTTTTTGCACTTTTAGGTTAGGATATCTCGGAAACCTAGGGCGATGGAGCAATTCTGAGCTCAGATTTGGATTCAGCGCATCAAATTCCTCCGGGTACACTAGGTCCGGTCTGTGGGTGTGAAAATGTGTTGGCCTGTGTAATTCTTTAATGCTTCTCATGTAATGAACGGAATAATTAATTATCAGCCTATTAATTTGTTCACAACATTGAATTACACAAAGCTTGAAGTTCAATATTCTCTATTTAGTTAATATAAATATTGATCATTTACTTTCAGGTTATGTAATTGAATATTGACTATAATTTAAATAATAAAAGTTTATTTATATTTAAAATACCTCTATTCGAGTTATATAATTTCAAAATGATTCTGATGTTGGTCAATGAGTATCTAAATACAATTTTGAAAATTATATGCACATATGTTTCAGAATTATGTCGATGAAAGAAGTTTTTCTGTTTAAAACTGATGATTCAGATATTATAAATGAGCATAACTTCCCTAATCTTCAATAAATTGTAGTATTATTATAGGTCAAACGATTTGCCTCGAATCAAGAAATCTTTTCCATTCTTGCATCAATTTTGAATTATGTTAGTGAAAAAAGTTTTATCATGAAAAATCGTGTTTCCAAATATTATGCATTGACATAACTTCCTTACTCTTCAATAAAATTTATTAAAATTATAGGTCAATCGATTAGTCTTGAATCAACATAACTTCTACTCTCGCACGAACTTCAGTTGTGAGAATAAGAAAACTTTTACTATAAAGAACGATTTAAAAAATATATAAATTACCATAACTTCACTACTCTTCAATAAAATGTATTAATAATATAGGTCAATCGATTCGACTCAAATCAACACATCTTTTCTGTTGTTGCATCGACTTTAAATTATGTTCATAAAAAAAGTTTTACTATAAAAAACCGATTTTCAAAATATATAAATGACCATAACTTCGCTATTCTTTAATAAAATGTATTGATATTATAGGTCAATCGATTCGTCTCGAACCAAGGAATATTTTGTGTTCTTGCATCAACTTCAAATTATGCTCATGAAAAAAGTGTTACAATAAAAAACCGATTTTGAAACTATTATTGATTGCTAAAAAAATGCAATAAATATTTTCAGAAATCCTTTGGTCAGTTTCAAGACACTAGTGAGGAAAATAAGCCCTCCAAATTTCATCGAATTATCTGCAATCGTTTTCTAGTTAACGTGTTCACAAAAAAGCGTGACATCCACACATCCATACACACATCCACACATCCGGATAATTGCTTAGAACATTGTATTAAACATTTTTGAATTAGGGAGGGTTTGAATAAATGAATTTAAAATTGTTGGAAAATGTTACCATTACAAAGCTTCCTCTATGCGGAAGCGAAGCAAAGGATGAGTGAGAAAGAGAGAAAATCTGATATGGAGAAGTTGGAAGAAAAAATTAGAAAACTTTTAAGTGGAGCGAAGAAAGGATAGAGGAGGATATGGCGTGGAATGAAAGAAGAAGGAAGTGGATGAAGAAACAGAGAGCATGGAGTAAAAGGGTTAAAGGGAACACGGTATGGGTAGTGAAAGACAGGATGTGGATAAATGGGAATGTGTGAATAGGGGATGATGAGAAAGAAAAATTGAGTGTAGAGTGTAGGGAGGGTTCATTGCGACGAGGGGAAGAAGCGGAGACTAGGGATATAAGGGAGGAGGTAATGGTAACAGTAGAGGGTGTCAGGAGTAAGGAATGAATTGTTGGGAGAAAAGAGGGTAGAAATGGGATTTGAGGAAGCGGATGGAGTAATGACGAGAATGGTGATGATAGGAAGAAGAAAGGTGAGTATAGTTTGCGTTTACAGGAGAAGGGGAGAAAAGAAAGATTAGAGTGTGATTAGGAAATGAGGAAATGAGGAAGTCGAAACACAAAGATGTGGACTAGGAGGGTAGGACTCTGTTGGAAATTCTCAATGGGACAGGATGGTTTTCTTTCAATAGGTACTCGGAAGGGGATGAGGAAAATGAGATAACGTTTGCAAGTGAATATGAAACTGTAATAGACTACATTTTGGCCGAGGAAAGAATAAGTAGGATATTAGAAAGAATGAAAGTAGGAAACAAAATAGGGTCAGAACACTTCCCGCTCATTGCAACGTTGGAATGCAGGAATTGGAGAAGAGAGGGAAGGAAGAAAGAGGGAGCGACAGCGATGAAAGCAAAAATGGGCGAATGAGGAGTGGATAAGCACAGAAAATAAACACAAAGAATGCAAGAAGAGAATGTGATGATTGAAGATGGGGGAGGCGTGGATGAGATGTTGTGCAAGATGACGGTAAGAGTAGAAAAGAAAGTGAAAGAAACTGGGACAAGTGAGGATGAAAGAAGGGGGAAGAGATGATGGTGGTTTGTGGAATGTACAGAGAGTAAAGAGCGTATGAATTTATCGTTAAAGAATTGGAGAAGAGGAGAGATAGACAGAAAGGAGTATAATAAAATAAAAAGGGGAAACGAGAAATGACTGGGTGTAAAGCGACAGAAGGAGAAGATGAAGTACACGGAGGAGGTAGAGAAAGCAATGAGGTGACCAGAGAAGAGCTGAATCAAGCCACTGAAAACTTGAATAGAAACAAGGAGACAGGAAAGAATGGAATGGAGAATGAAGCGTTAAAATTTGGCTGAAGAAGGGTTAGTGAAGTGATTTGGGAAGTATGTGATAGAGTATAAAGAGGGGAAGGATGGCGGGAGGAGTGAATAACAGGTTTGGTAGTTCCTTAGCCAAAGAAAGAAGTAGGAAGAAAAGGGGGAGATCATAGAGGAATCACTCTCATGCCACACAATCAAACCGGATTCAGGAAGGGGTTGGGGAGAGTGGATAATATTTTCGTTCTGAATTATCTCGTGAATAGGAACGCGGAAGAGAAAAAAGGAAAACTGGTCGCACTCTTGCTAGAGTTTAAGGCAGCTTTCGACTCGATGAATAGGAAAGTTTTGTGGATGGCAATGAAAGAAAGGAAAGTGGCCGATGAGCTGATGGAGAGGATAAGAGAGGCTTTACGGAGACGAAGACAAGGGTAAGGATCGGAGAACAGAAAGGAGAGGAGTTCCAGACAGAGAGGGGTCTCAGGTAAGGGTGCCCACTAAGCCCGTTGTTGTTTAGCATATTGTTAGCAGACCTAGAAGAGAAAATGGAAAAGAAAGGTAAAGGAGGTACAGTTCTAGGAAATAAGAGAATATACTAGTTAGCGTACGCGGACGATGTGATGCTTCCGGCAGGGAATGAAAGTGGAATGAACTTGCTAATGAAAGGATTTGTAGAGTATGTGAGAGAGAAAAATTTGACAATTAATGTAACGAAGACAAAGATAGTATGTTTCAGGAAGAGAAAGAATAAAGTAAAGTATGGATGGAAGATAAATGGGGAAATGGTGGAAATGGTAAAGGAATTCTGTTACTTAGGATTGTGGTTTAAAGCGGGCTGTGGAAATGATCTGCAGGTGAAAAAATGGATGAAAAGTGCGAGTAAGGTGATGGCTCAAGTATGGGGAATTGGAAAGAGTAAATTCAAAGGGCTCTGAACGAGAGTATGGATATTTGATTCACTGAAAGGAGTACAAAAATGTAGAAAACATGCTGGAGTGATTTCTGAGATGTTTTGTGGGAGTGAGCTGGAACTGTCAATGTCATATGTAGAGAGAAGAAACAGGAAGAGAGAAAATGGTGATAAGGCAGGGGAATAGAGTCTTGAATTTCAAATAGAAACTTAAGAGTGGTAAGGGTAGCAAAGTTGCTAAGTATTCCTACAGGAAATACTATATAGAGAAAGGAGAGGTAACACGGGACATTCAAGATGAGAGGAGGGTAGATGGCAAACTAGAAGGAAATGGAGAATGTTTGACGAGTGGAGGGAATGGTAGAAAGTAGAAGGGGAAATGAGTAGGAAGCATGAAGAGAAGAGGTCGAGAAAGATTGTGGAGTCAGAATACAATAAATGGTATAGATCTGTCAAGATGCAAGGGTTCCGAAAATGTCTAGGGAAATTGAATAATGAACTAATGATTCCTCAAAATGAGAAGCATTAAACTATAATTTGCACTCAAACATTCAAATAATTTTCACTTTATGTATTCTTTTGAATTTAAAGTTTCATTTCTAAAAATTGCATTTATTAATAACCTTTTAAACTTATTCCAGAGAATGTTAGTTTAAATATTGTATTGTATTTAGTTACTCTCCCTTTCACAGAATTGAGGGCTCCGTTTCCTTTACATCTTTCACAATTTCACTGAACCATTATGTCTCATGCTTAACTCAACCTATAATCGCTTCGCCTTTTCATTATTCACAAGTTCTTGAATATTATCTCACTAGCTATTAACAAGTATTATCTTACATGTGCGCGAGACCTTCTAGGGCTTCCATTTCCTCTTACCATTACTCTTCAAGCTTTTCCACACTAATTTTCCTTATACATCTTTCTCTTGTTTTAATTTTGGTTCTCTCATGCATTCTCTCTTCCCCTTTCTCTTCTAAGCTCTCCACCCAATTTTCCCGTTGTCCGCAACCGCTCGGTAGCGACCTAACTTTATCTACCACGCTATTTCCCCATCCTCTTCACCTGTACATCTCTCCAACATGTGCTCCCACGATTCCCTTTTATACCCACATACCTTACACATTTTCATTTCTTCACTCATCCAATATTTACACTCATTCATTCCTTCACCCATTGTGAAACGTATCATCCTGGACCACCTGCAATACAGAAGAATACATAAAGTGAAAATTATTCGAACGTTTGAGTACAAATTATAGTTTAATACTTCTTATTTCGATAACTGATTAATTGATTATTAGCTGATTAATTCTTTTCAGAAAATTAAATTAAATAAAGTTAAAAATTTAATTTCTCAAAGTTGAATAACATAAATTGACCATTGACTTGAAAATTATCTAATTGAATATTGGATATAATTTGTACAATAAAAGTTTATTTATATTCAAAAACACAACTATTCTAATAACATAATTTTTCAAACGATTCTGACGTTATGAAATGAGTATCTACATTCAATTTTTAAAATTATATGTAAATATGTTTTAACTTTTTCGGAAATTAGTGTATAAGATTCCTGATAAATCAAATTTTCAGAAATAAAAGTTGAAATTAAAAAAATATATATACGGAGTGAAAATTATTTCAATGTTCGAATGAAAATGATGGTTGAATGCTTTTTATGTTATGAACAAATCAATTAATTGCTGGCAGATTAATTTTTTTAACTATAACCAATTGCACAAAGATTGAATTTTTAACTTCCTAAGTCAAGTACGTAAACTGATAATTTACTTCAAGGTTATGTAATTGAATATTGGCTATAATTTGTATAATAAAAGTTTCTTAATGTTTGAAATACCTCTATTCCATTTATACAAGTTTTGGAATTTTTTCTAGTATGGTTTAAAATGTTTTAAATAATGCAAATTTTCAGAAAATATAAAGTAAAAATTATTCGAATGGTTCAATAAGAATAATTCTTCAATGCTTTTTATGTCATGAACAGATTAATTATTCATGGAATTTCAATATTCTTTTTTTAAGTAACATAAATATTGATTTATTATCTGTGTTCAGTGATTGGAATATTATCCACACTGTGAAATTTTCTTCGACCGTTGTTATCAATAATGAAGTAAATTCATAGAAGAATGTGTCATTTTGTTCATACGGTCCATTAAAAATAATAGTGGATTCAGTTGTCAAGAATCAAGCTTTATTCGTGAATTTCATTAAAAACCAACATACGTTTCGACCTTGTTGTAGGCCTTCTTCAAGGTAATATATAACCTCAGTTAACATAATATACGTAGATGTAATAAACTAAAAACATTTATGATGAACAAAAAAAAAATTTCAAACAACAAAATATTTTAAAGTTACCTGTATTGATATTTATTACATTATTGAAGACATTTCAATTTTCGTCTATTTTCCAAGAGAGACAACATGTTTTTGGAGTGAACCAAAATTAGCTCTTTTCTTGTTTTTTTTTGTATTGTTTTAACATAAACATTTATAATTGAGAGTATTCAAAATGTGCCCTTTAAAATATTTAAAAATTGAAACCTCAAATTTTCGAGGCTCCAATATAGTAATTCTACTACATTTTTGTTGAATAGAATGAAACAGGTATTTTGATTTGAAAGGACAAACATGGACTAACAAGGTACATTATAAATGAAGTCGTATTTTCATGAGTAAATAAGGAAGGCGGATATTAAGATAGAGAACCAAATGAAAACTGCGCCAAAGTAAACTGGATTTAAAAATTGATATCAAATTTGTATTCTTTTTTTTGAATTTTTTACATAAATTGGTTATAAAATAGTTTGATAAATTTTATTTATATTCAACGTTTCGGTTTTTAAATTAATTGAATTTTTAATGAATTTATTTATGAAAATATACTCTAGAATTCGTCGTTTGTTTTTATTATTTTCACGAGCTCTAATTTTGATATTTTTAATCTCAAAATCAAAATAATTATTGAATTGCCATGCATGTTGTGACAAACCAGTGTTTTTATTACCTAATTCACAATGTCGTTTATGTTCATAAATGCGAGTTTTTATTCTCCTGCCAGTCTCACCTATACAAATTTTATTGAAACATTTACAATTTATCATATATACAATACAAGATCAGTTTTCCTTATTGTCTTTATCTTTATTTTTTAAAAAAGGAAATTTATTAAGTGTGTGGTTGTTGGTGAAATAAACATTAATATTTCACTTTTTTAAAGAACTTCTAAGACGTTCCAAAAGACCTTCAACAGATAGTAACGAAACCTTTAGTTCAGATTTATTGTGATTTTCATTCCATTTTGAATTTCTAGATGAATTAGTATAAATCTCATGAATTCTTTCTTTGATGATTTTATTTATTAATAGAAGTGGGTAATTATTTTGCATGAGAGTAATCTTTATTTGATCTAAAGTTTCTTTTCGGAATTTAATATAGCTTAATTTTACACATCTATCAATAAGACCTTTTATTAGACCAACTTTTTGAGAAAATAAATTATAAGAGTTATAATTCAAATAACGTCCTGACCAAGATATTTTTTTATACCAATTTGTGGTTAAATTTCGTTCTGGAGTTTTTATAATTAATAAATCTAGATGAGCAATGGAATTATTGAATTCTTTTTCAATAAAGAATTTAAACGAATTTTCAATATTGTTGAAAGTGTTTAGGCGTTCATCTATTTCCCAGGTGCGAATTGACCGTCGGCCCAAGGTCGGGCCAACCATCGGACGGTCGGTCCAACTTTGTGCGCCACTGGTCGGGCCAACCAGCTAAATGATAACGGTCAACCGCCTTTGGCTTCTCAAAGTCGGCCCGATATTTGGTCCCATATATGGGCCATCTATTACGATGATGTCGGCCCAACCCTGGACAGGAATGTGGGGCCGACTTTGATTTTGAAGGTTCGTACTACACAGGTGGAAATACACAAAATAGGTATTCAAAAAATAAATAATAATTGATTGCGAGTATTTTGACTATAAATGTTAATGGTCCTGCTTAGATTAAATACATATATTACTTTTTTTTAAATAATATTACAAATAAAATTTCTAACACTACGGGGTTTCGAACCTACACCTATACCTGAATCCATCGCCTAGCAGTCGGAAGTCTTACCCATTACTCTACACCTGAATAATTGAAAGTCAATGAAAAAAACATCCTCATAAGCTACAGCTCAAAGTAGTTAAAAAAACAATTTGTTAACTCTTTTTTCTCATTAATTTTTGTGTTATTATGCAACATCTTGTAGATGGAAAATAAATTATCTGTTAACGGGAATATAAATTATATAATTTTTTAACAAATAATTCAAACCAATTTTATGCCGACGGTCGGGCTCTCTCTATTCCAGAGGCGGGCCGACCGTACTTTCACGGTTTTTTTAAACAATGAACCAGCGTTTATCAGATGGTCGGCTCATATTTGGGCTAAGGTTTCACCGACCGTCGGGTGAATCATGGTGACTTGTGGGTAACCGATTGCTGTATCCAGAATTGGACCGACCGCATTCTTGCGGCCGTACCGACCAATCTGCTACAGTTTATCCGATCGTCGGCCCAACGTTGGGCCAGAATTGGGCCGACAGACGGCTTTTCGCCCACCGCCGACGTCGGTCGTCAACGTCGGTGAGACCATGGCAGCTTGAAAACACCTTAGTCGGCCCAACTCTGGTTACCGTAGATCGGTTACCAAAGCAGGGCCGACTTTGGGCCGATGGTTAATCTCTGGCAGCCGACCGAATTTCGCACCTGGGGTTTTCAGTAGGAACGATTGCTAGGATGTCGTCCACGTATCGTTTGTAAAGAATAGGAGTAAAAGTTAATTAATTTAGAGCCCTCCTTTCTATATCTTCCATGACTAAATTAAAAACAATAGGGAATAATGGAGAGCCCATAGGGCAACCTGAAATTTGTCTAAAAATTGTATCAGTAAAAGAGAAAACTGTGTTGTTTAATACTGTTCTAGTGGCAATTAAAAACTCATTTTTGGAGATTCTTGTTAAATTATGGTTTAAAT
>CAKNXH010049274.1:0-13669 GCA_932178445.1 Andricus quercusramuli
AACCAAAATCTCCATGTGGATGAAATATTGGGTATATCCAAGGTTCTACTTTAGGATCTAAGCTATTAACTGCATGTTCGAAATTTTTTAATATTTTTATTCCAAATAGTTACGAAAGAATCAGGAATTTCACCTTCAGAATTTGTGTTAAATATAGCAGCTACCTCATTACTTGTTTGAATATTGAATCTTCTACGATCCATTCCCTTTTGCAAAGTAAATATCATTTTAAGTTCCGGAATTTCTTTATCACTTACTTTTGCTAATTCTGTTTCAAGATGTATTACTTCAGCCATCATTCTATAAGATTTCGCAAAAATGTTATAATCCCTCATAGCTTTCTCTATAATTTGCAAAACTTCAATTTCCAAATTATCGTTTTGTTTTAATCTATTTTCAATTGCCTCATTTGCATCATAAATAAATAGTGGACCAAATGATGGGTCATGTTTATCTTCCGAGTATAATGCATTATTTATTTGATAGTATATTTGCCCTTGAACTTTAAAGCAAAACGGTCCTCTCTCCCTGGCGGACCGAACGAACGGAGCGGATACGCTACAGCGTATCCTTATAGTATCCACATCGTATCCTCTCCGTATCATGCAAGAAAAACTCAATAAAAAAGAAACATTAACATTTCACTTGTTGAAGTTCGGATTCTACGTGAAATTTTGAGTTAAAAGGTCAGAGAGTAATCGCAATAGTTTTTCTTGCAACATTAAAAACTTTTAATAAATATAATACTTATCGATGACGTGCGCTGAAGACGACTTCAAACGCATCGTCATTCAGTAGCAGTTCATAGGCTTTATCCGTCGACGATGCGTTTGAAGTCGCCTTCAGCCCACGTTATCGATAAGTATTATATTTTTTGAAAGTTTTTAATGTTGCAAGAAAAACTATTGCGATTACTCCGTGACCTTTTAACGCAAAATTTCACGTAGACTCCGAATTTCAATAAGTGAAATGTTCATCTTCCCTTTTTAATGAGTTTTTCTTGCATGATACGGAGAGGATACGATGTGGATACTATAAGGATACGCTGTAGCGTATCCGCTCCGTTCGTTCGGTCCGCCAGGGCTATTACCTCTGAAATTAACTAATTTTGCATTAAAGGAAGCAAAAGAATATGAATTGTTATACGATCTAATATTTCGTCTGAAATTTCCTGATTTTGGATGTGAACCATCTAATAATGATCGCAATTCAATTGGATATTCCGGTAAATTATTCAAAACTACACCACCATGACCGCAACAATCATTAAAAGAATTACTTTCTTTATAAAAACATTGTTCTTGTTTGAAATTCTTAGCATTACAATGTTCGCAAATTGAATTCATAATTCCAAGATAATGTTTTTTATATTGAATATTTGCCTTTTCATTGAAATTTTCTATAATATAATTGTTAATGTTATTATTCAAATTATGTGCATTGAATTTTTCATATGCATGTCCTTTATGACTGTTTAAAGAAAGGAAATAGCAATGATCATCATAAATATTATAATCTTTATAATAATGTTGTACTGTATCTGATTCAACATTTGTAAATGCATTAATCTTATCAAACTGAGATGTTTCTTTATTATTTAAATTTATTTTTTTCTTAATTTTTTTATAATTATTTAAAATACGCGAATACGTATGATCTTGAATTACGTTACAACAATGTCTAATTGAATTTGATTCATTATTGTTCCGTAGGTAAAATCTTGCAATCTTACATTCTTTTTCATTGTCTAATTTATCGCTAATAATGCTTCTCTTTCTGCTTATATTTTCAAATTGTATTAATTCTTTGACCTGATTTTGGGCATTCGAAATATTATTACTCCATTCTAAAATAATACGTTTTGTCTGATGTATTGGAATGGATTCATAAATATCTCTCTTTGATAGACTTAGATTAGAGCACTGTTCTGAAAAGACTCGATTATTACTTTTCTTAATACATTCATTATGAAAGTTTTCTTTTTTCAATTCTCCATCATTTTGTCTTCTATTTAATTTTATTGTGTTTTTATTATTCACACTCTCGGAAATATTTATTTTATATCTTATTTCCTCTTTTTGCTTCCTCATAGAGGAAGCTTTGTAATGGTAACATTTTTCAAATTTTTTAAATTCATTTAATTGAACCCTCCCTAATTTAAAAATGTCTAATACAATGTTCTAAGCAATTGTCCGGATGTGTGTGTGTGTGTGGATGTGTGGATGTCACGCTTTTTTGTGAACACGATAACTAGAAAAAGGTTGCAGATAAATTGATGAAATTTGGAGAGCTTATTTTCCTCACTAATATCTTGAAACTGACCGAAGGATTTCAAAAAATATTCAATGCATTTTTTCCTAGCACTCAATAATATTTTAAAAATCGGTTTTTTATAGCAAAACTTTTTTCATTCACATAATTCAAAGTTGACGCAAGAATATAAAAGATGCCTTGGTTCGGGACGAATCGATTGACCTATAATATTAATACATTTTATTGAAGAGTAGGGAAGTTATGGTAATTTATATATTTTGAAAATCGGTTTTTTATAGTAAAACTTTTTTCTTTAACATAATTCAGAGTTGATGCAAGAATATAAAAGATTCCTTGGTTCGAAACGAATCGATTGACCTACAATAATAATGCATTTTATCAAAGAGTAGGGAAGTTATGGTAATTTATATATTTTGAAAATCGGTTTCTTATAGTAAAACTTTTTTCATTAACATAATTCAAAGTTGATGTAAAAACAGAAAAGATGTGTTGATTCGAGTCGAATCGATTGACCTATAATATTAATGAATTTTATTGAACAGTAAGGAAGCTATGGTAATGCATAATATTTGAAAATACGGTTGTTTATAGTAAAACTTTTTTCATTAGCATAATTCAAAGTTGATGCAAGAATGTGAAAGATTCCTTGGTTCGGGACGAATCTATTGACCTATAATATTAATACATTTTATTGAAGAGTAGGGAAGTTATGGTAATTTATATATTTTGAAAATCGTTTTTTTATAGTAAAACTTTCTTCACTACCATAATTCACAGTTGATGCAAGTATATAAAAGATTCCTTGGTTCGAAACGAATCGATTGGCCTATAATAATAATGCATTTTATCAAAGAGTAGGGAAGTTATGGTAATTTATATATTTTGAAAATCGTTTTTTTATAGTAAAATTGTTTTCATTAACATAATTCAAAGTTGATGCAAGAACAGAAAATATGTGTTGATTCGAGATGAATCGATTGACCTATAATATTAAGACATTTTGTTGAAGAGTATGGAAATTGTGAAATTGCATAATATTTGAAAACACGGTTTTTCATAGTAAAACCTCTTTTCAGTAACATAATTCAAAATTGATGCAAGAACGGAAAAAATCTCTTGATTCAAGGCAAATTGATTGATCTATAAGAATAATAATAATACACTTTATTGAAGATTAGGGAATTTCTGCTCATTTATAGTATCTGAATCATCAGGTTCAAACAGAAAAACTTTTTTCATCGACATAATTTAAAGTTGATGCATGAATAGAAAAGACTTTTTGATCATAAATTTTCAAATAGAGTAATATTATGACAATTTTTGTAAAGAAATCATAAAGCTGGGAAAGGGATAGGGTGCGACAGAACTTTTCCTTTCCCTTTTCCAGCTCAAAAAATTATTATTTCGAACCCAAGATTTGATTTGTCTGATTTGTCTTTTTATTTGAAACATTTTTGTATTATTCTGTAATTTTTCATTTTTGGTAAATTTCTATTTTTAAATTGAGCAAAATGAAGACTTCGGTTTGCTTATTATTGAAAAAAATAACTAATGCTTCCTCTATGAGGAAGCAAATACATTTGCTAACGGGAAGCAAAGTGCTCGTGAAATGAGCACCATATAATTATAAATACAAACAAAGTGGAAACACTCGAGATCGAATTCACAGCTAGTTAATTAAGTGACTGTTAATTTTTTTAAAAATTATCTTCGAAGGTTTTTATACATTTTTACCACCTCCTTTTCAATGCTGTATTTATTTTTCTTCCTCATAGAGGAAGCTTTGTAATGGTAACATTTTTCAACATTTTTAAATTCATTTAATTGAACCCTCCCTAATTTTAAATGTCTAATACAATGTTCTAAGCAATTGTCCGGATGTGTGTGTGTGTGTGTGGATGCGTGTGTGGATGTGTGGATGTGTGGATGTCACGCTTTTTTGTGAGCACGATAACTAGAAAACGGTTGCACATAAATTGATGAAATTTTGAGAGCTTATTTTCCTCACTAATATCTTGAAACTGACCGAAGGATTTCTAAAAATATTTATTGCATTTTTTTCTAGCACTCAATAATATTTTAAAAATCGGTTTTTTATAGTAAAACTTTTTTCATTCGCATAATTCAAAGTTGATGCAAGAATATAAAAGATTCCTTGGTTCGAAACGAATCGATTGACCTATAATATTAATACATTTTATTGAAGAGTAGGGAAATTATGGTAATTTATATATTTTGAAAATCGGTTTTTTATAGTAAAACTTTTTTTCACTAGCATAATTCAGAGTTGATGCAAGAATATAAAAGATTCCTTGGTTCGAAACGAATCGATTGACCTATAATGATAATGCATTTTATCAAAGAAAAGGGAAGTTATGGTAATTAATATATTTTGAAAATCGGTTTTTTATAGTAAAACTTTTTTCATTAGCATAATTCAAAGTTGATGCAACAATGTAAAAGATTCCTTGGTTTGGGACGAATCGATTGACCTATAACATCAATACATTTTATTAAAGAGTAGGGAAGTTATGGTAATTTATATATTTTAAAAATCGGTTTTTTATAGTAAAAATTTTTTCACTAGCACAATTCAGAGTTGATGCAAGAATATAAAAGATTCCTTGGTTCAAATCGAATCGATTGACCAACAATATTAATGCATTTTATCAAATTATAGGGAAGTTATGGTAATTTATATATTTTGAAAATCGGTTTTTTATAGTAAAACTTTTTTCATTAGCATAATTCAGAGTTGATGCAACAATATAAAAGATTCCTCGGTTCGAAACGAATCGATTGACCTATAAGAATAACGCATTTTATCCAAAAGTAGGGAAGTTATGGTTATTTATATATTTTGAAAATCGTTTTTTCATAGTGAAACTTTTTTGATTAACATAATTCAAAGTTGATGCAAGAACAGAAAAGATGTGTTAATTCGAGACGAATCGATTGACCTATAATATCAATACATTTAATTGAAGAGTATGGAAATTGTGAAATTGCATAATATTTGAAAACACGGTTTTTCATAGTAAAACTTTTTTCAGTAACATAATTCAAAATTGATGCAAGAACGGAAAACATCTCTTGATTCGAGGCAAATCCATTGATCTATAATAATAATAATACACTTTATTGAAGATTAGGGAAGTTCTGCTCATTTATAATATCTGAATCATTAGTTTCAAACAGAAAAACTTTTTTCATCGACATAATTTAAAGTTGATGCATGAATAGAAAAGACTTTTTGATCATAAATTTTCAAATAGAGTAATATTATGACAATTTTTGTGAAGAAATCATAAAGCTGGGAAAGGTATAGGGTGCGTCAGGGCTTTTCCTTTCCCTTTTCCAGCTCAAAAAATTATTATTTCGAACGCAAGATTTAATTTGTCTGATTTGTCTTTGTATTTAAAACATTTTTTGTATTATTTTGTAATTTTTCATTTTTGGTAAATTTCTATTTTTAAATTGAGCAAAATGAAGACTTTGGTTTGTCTATTATTGAAAAAAATAACTTATGCTTCCTCTATGAGGAAGCAAATACATTTGCTAACGGGAAGCAAAGTGCTCGTGAAATGAGCACCATATAATTAGAAATACAAAGAAAGTGGAAACACTCGAGATCGATTTCACAGCTAGTTTCTTATGAATTTCTACCATTCTAGAATTTGATTTTTTTTTCTTCCCTGCACAACTTTCCACGTATTACATTGCTATTGAATATATGTAATAAGTGAGATCGCATTTTCGAATGACAATAAGTAGCTTCATTTGGAAGTATGTTAAAAGCCAATGATGTAGCAAATGCAGTAGCATATACACCACAATCATATCCATTTGGTTGCATCTGAACATGTTCATACTGTAACTTTGGTTTATAAGGAAACAATAAGTTAATGTATGCCATAGCATCTAATCTTATAAATTTCGCATTCAAACTGTCATAAATGTGTAATACTTTTGTATCATAGTAAACGCAGAACCAGTGCCCTTGCTTCTTATATACTTGAGTATACACAATTTGAGTATGTTTACGATCTTTAGGTATTATTTTCACGTATTTAGGTGTGTTCATTACAACTGTACTTTGCTTTTGACAACCAAACTTTTCAAAAAGTAACTGTGCAAATTTATCAATGTGTGTATCTGTTAACTGACCATTTACTCCCTCAGTAATCACCATCTGTATATCTTTATCATTTAAAATGCTATTCATCTTTGTTCTTTGTGAATCATTTTTTGAAATATTGCATTGTTTCTTCATATCAGTAACGCGTAATTTTAACTGTTCATCTATAACATTAATTACATTTACATTATTCTCTTCTCTCAACTCTTCACGATTTTGTTTCTCCATTTTAACACTAAGTTTCATCTATTTATTACTTCTTCTTTCTTCATTATTATCATTAGAAAAAGTACTCTTTTGATAATGAAAACTGGGCCTTCTATTTCCGACGGCAATAACGGATGTAATATTAATCGGAGGAAATAGTGTTACACAATTGCTATCGAATATATGTAATAAGTGAGATCACATTTTTGAATGACAATTAGTAGCTTCATTTGGAAGTATGTTAAAAGCCAATGATGTAGTAAATGCAATAGCATATACCCCACAATCATATCCATTTGGTTGCATCTGAACATGTTCATACTGTAATTTTGGTTTATACGGAAACAATAAGTTTATGTATGCCATAGCATCTAATCTTATAAATTTCGCATTCAAACTATCATAAATGTGTAATACTTTTCTATCATAGTAAACGTAGAACCAGTGCCCTTGATTCTTATTTACTTGAGTATACACAATTTGAATATGTCTACGATCTTTGGGTACTACTTTCAAGAATTCGGGTGTATTCATGAAAACGGTACTTTGCATATGACAACCACACTTTTGAAAAAGTAATTGTGCAAATTTATCAATGTGTGTATCTATTAACTGACCATTTTGTCCCTCAGTAACCACCATTTGTCTATCTGTATCATTTAAAATGCTATTACTGTTTATCATTTCAATTAAATCATTATTCTGTGAATCATTCATTGAATGATTATATTTCGCGTTCATTTCCGTAACTGCAACATTACTAACATCTGAAATATTCTCTTTCCTCAATTCTTCACGATTACATTGATATATTTCAACATTATTTCGTTTTATCACTTTATTACTTTTCTCATAGTCCATTATTTAACTCAAAGAATGTATGCAACAAAATAGCAATCAATTGAAAACATCAATTTTGATGAATAGTTCCTATATATTCTATGTTACTTGTATTTTCTTGACAATGTATGTGATCAATAATTTAACCTTTTCAGAAATATTAAATAATTTCAAATAATTTTTTCAATCAAATATGCAAGTAATTGTTGTTCATAAATATATTGAACAACTTTTTTGTAATCAATTGCATGAAAAACAATTGAAATTAATTATATGTGAACAAATAATAATAATCATTTATAATGAATACGTCTTAATTAATATTTAATAGATGAGAACGACATTTACTTAAATTACTACAAAGAAGTTAATCGTGTCTCATACTTTCATGTTATATTCGCAATGAGTTCATCCAAGAAATATTTTCATAAATTTTATTATAAACAAATGTTATTCAACCAAATATGAGAAGTATTAAAGCTAATAATTGTTCATAAGCTGCTATCTCAAATTAACAAATATAATACTACAAATCACTGTCTTTAAAATTCCAATCCGACATAAATCAAGTATATTAAAAGCGTACGTGTCGAAATTTAAAATAATTCATTGAACAAATACTTTTAACCATTATTTCCAATCAACCAATATTACTTCAGAGCCATTTTTTCCAAAATTCCACTCCAATATAAATCAAATATCTTAAAACCATACGTGTCCAAAAACAAAAAGTCCACTGTCCAATATAAATCCAATATCTCAAAACCATACGTGTCCAAAATCAAAGAAATTCATTCAACCAGAACTTTTCACCATTATTTCCAATGAAAAATATCAAACCAAATATCCAAGTTATGGAGACAATAATTGCATTAAATATGCAATGATGTAGAACTTAATACAAAAAATATTGTTAATAAATGTATTATTTATTGTTATTCATATGTATTACATTACTCATCAAATTTAGAAATGAAAATGTAAATTTAGTGTTCAATCTTCAATAGCCTTCATTCATTTCACATTATTTTTTTTTAACAAATGAACGTTCCTGTAAATTGCAGATCTTAACTGAAATTCTTCTTAACGTAGAACATCTTGAACAATGATATCTGTAAGAAAAGAAAAAATATGGTTATACATAATATATTTTCAAATCAAACGTTTACACATATTAATAACATTATCTACTGCGTAAAGTATAAATTTCATGAATATATTAATATGCCTACCTTTTTAATATTATAATAGGGTTGTGTCAATAACCTCAGCAGTCTATTTTCAGGACACATTAATTGTAATAATATCCTTTCTAATATCTGAAATAAAAATAAATAAATTTTAATCATTGCTTATAAATTGTCATATTCATTTAAGTATACTAATTATAGTTATTTATCATTTAAAACTATATTATAAATTATTTTATCATAATGTTTTTGAAAAAACATGTTTTCTAAATTTTTGCGTAATATGCACAATCGTGTACTTAAATTAGTTATCGACGAAGGATTGTTCGTGTTATTAATCTAATATTACAACCGTTGCGACTTTTTCATAATATTTTCAATTATTATTTTTATTCGTAATCGATATATTTTATTTTTCCATTTTGAGGAACATTTATATGTAAAATATTAAAATTCTGCATTATATTTAAAGAAAATCAAATTTGTCTTGGAAACTTTATAATTATATTGAATACAATCGGGAATAAAATATTTGTGTGATATAAATCTAATAGAGACATTGATAAAAATAGGATAATTTGCATTAATGTTCCCATACAAATAAATTACAATCGCGGTACATGACATCACATTGAAATTACGAAATGCATGAGAATAATTCTTTCTTATACTCTCAGTTACTTATTTAGCACAATAGAGTACAATATTTAGAATTACTTTTACAAATATTATTTCTACTAAGAAATGATAACATAATGTACATGTAACATACATGGGTGTAGTGTATTTAATATACATGTGTATTGAATTTGATATACAGGTCGGTATAGCAGTGTGCATGAAAAATCAAAGTGCTTTAATTTCTTTAAATCTTATCAAATATTCGCAATTAAATTAATAATCTAGAATTCGTCGACTGAATTGTTATTTATAATGAAATTGTGACGTATGCATGGAACTTTTTCCAAAATCCAGTCTAAATAGTAGAAATTTAATGCTACTACAGTTGATTCTAGGTTAGGTCTGTTATTTGTTTGCTTAATTTATCTTTTCGACTTAAAATCCAGTCATATTTTTAATTAACTGGAAGAGGGTATCAAGTTTTATTATTTAGAGTCGAAAATTAATGTTGAACTTATTTTGAATTTGTGTAAAATGGAATTATCTGATTTTTCTTGCAAGTGATTAACATGAATGTATATGAAAATTATTATACACGCTCTTAATGGCGATTTCATATGATTGATATATTAATTTTAATACACATGGGTATATTAAATTTGATATTATTTTTGACAGTGTATATTAATACGCATACCTTTTTAAAATTCTAATGCAGCTGTGGCAATAACAATTCGCAGGGCCATGTAATAACACCGTTGTTAATATCTGAAATCAAATTAATATGACTTATCAGTTGTAACGTATACGTGGTTAGAATAATTTGAATATACATTTTATCACAATGTGTACAAAAAATTGCGTTTACAGAATTTGTTGATATTTTGATAAACCTAAATTGAAATTAATTTTCAGAATTTCTAATATTACATGAGCATTTAAGGCATTTTATATTTTCATTAAAACAAGGCTTTTTAATCTTGTAAAATTTTTGATTTTATTTATAAAGTAATGTTTCATACAATTTACAAATATGTTATGCACAACAGAATAAAAAATCTTTTCTTATTTTATGAATAAAATCAAGCTTCAAGATATAAATTTTATGGACACAATTTTGATGTATTTATTCGAAAATTAGAATATAAATTTTATCATAATTTAAAATGAAGTTGTTTTTATAAAATTTATAAAGAATTTCATAAACTTGAATGAAAATAAATTTTTCAATAAGATGCATATATCATTTTTTATTTCGAGAATACAATGTAATGAAATAATAAAATTGATACCTATTTTTATGTCTATTTTATTTATTCATTATAATTGGAATATAAATTTTAATATAATTTAAAAAAAAAATTTACAAAATTTACAAATATTTTTATAAACCTGAATTAAAATGAATTTTCATAATTTCCAATATTATAATAGCATTTAAGGCATTTTATATTTTAATTTAAAAAAGGCTATGTAATAAAGTAAAATTTTGAATTTTATTTATAAAATAGTGTTTCATACAATTTACTAATACACATATATTATGCACAACAGCATGCAAAATATTTTCTTATTTTATAAATAAAATAAAGATTCACTATATCAACTTTATGGACACAACTTTGATATATTTATTTGAAAATTAGAATATAAATTTTATCATAAATAGTAACAAAATTGTTTGTATAAAATTTATAAAGAGTTTGATGAACCTGAATGGAAATAAGTGTTTTAATAATATGCAACATATTACTTTTTATTTTGAGAACACAATGTAATAATTTAAAAAAATTGATACCTATTTATATATCTATTTTATTTATTCATTAGAATTAGAATATAAATTTTATCACAATTTGTAACAAAATTTATAAATTGTATGGGCACAATTTTGATGCATTTATTTGTAAAAAAGAATATAAATTTTATCATAAATTGTAACAAAATTGTTTTTATAAAATTTATAAAGATTTTGATAAACCTGAATAAAAATAAATGTTTTAACAATATGCAACATAATAGTTTTTATTTTGAGAACACAGTGTATTGAAATAATAAAATTGATACCTATTTTTATATATATTTTATTTATTCATTAGAATTAGAATACAAACTTTATCGCAATTGTTAAAAAAATTTGTTTTTACAAAATTTATAAATATTTTGATAAAACTGAATTAAAATTAATTTTCATAATTTCAAATATAACAGCATTTGAGACATTCTATATTTTTATTAAAAAAAGGCTGTGTAATAGAATCCAATTGGGAATTTTTAGATAAAACAATGTTTTACACTATTTACAAATATATTATGCACAACAGAATGAAAAATCTTTTCTTATTTTATAAATATAATAAAGCTTATAACATCTTTTCTCCCGATAAACGTGCATCTACGATCCGGAAAACGTCAAAAAAATCACGACCGAAAATCTTACATTATCATCACTACTAAAATTCACATGAAAAATCGAAAGAGAGAAAGAAAGTCGAGTTTATCGCGAGAATTTGGAAACACGTGGCGTTAATATCAAGATGGCGCGTGGCCCGGACTTCCGCCCCGCGTCTCACTCCGAAAAAATCACACACATCGCAAATTCAAAAAAAGGAAATCAAATAGAACTTAAAGCACATGTTTAGGAACTTACAGCGAAGTGTACACAAAAAAAAAGAAAAGAGATCTAAAGCGGATTGTCGCCGCCTACCTCGGTCCTCGAAGCTCGGATCCTCGTCCCTTCGCCATTTCCCAGTTTCTTTTTATATGGAGAAAATTTTCGTTGAGCAGGCTGCAGCGACTGCGTTGATGGCCAACAAAGAACTGAACTCCTCGTCGCTCCACTCGCCTGCTGCCCTGTAAAAAGGAGAGCATTGAAGTAGATTATATGGCATTGAAAAAATCGTACACTTTAATGCCTATAAATCCAAACAAATTCCGTTTTTGTCCGAATGCGCTTCATGGCATTAGACAGTTTTCGTTCGAATCATTTTGAATCACACAAAAAAATTATGGCATTAAAGTGGCTGCTTCATGATGCCGTTGATTTAATGCCATTAAATGCACTTAAATGACCGTATCAGTTCAATGCCATGCAATGCCTTCAGCGATCGAAGGCATAGAATGGAACCAATGCCGTTCAATGCTGTTGCATTACAAAATAAGTCGAATGCCATTTAATGCTTTTTCCGACCGGATATATCAAATACAATCAATGCATTCGAATGCCATTAAATGACCGAAGAAGTTAAATGCCATGCAATGCCCTTTGCGGTGAGGATGTCAAATAAAACCAATGCCATTCAACGCGGTTTATTGACAGAACAATTTAAATGCCATGTAATGCCTTCTGCGATATAAAATATTTAAAGTTCCAATTCCAATATAGCAGTTAAATAATTATTTTCTCTTTACTAACAAATTTACACGAGTTTAAGGAGAAATATTTTCCCTTCCCTTAGAGTTATCAAATTTAATAAAATTAATTGCAATATATATATATATATATATTTATTTATATATGTGTGTTAAAATAATTATATTAAGAACTTTTTATTCATGAGGGTGAATCGAACAAAAATACTTCTAGAATTTAAAATCGCTACTACGTGCAAAAATAGCGTATTGGGATCCTAAAAAAGTATAATTAATTTGGAATGGATCGACATGCAGCTTGGTTACCTTCATTCGAAAAAAAAGTTGGAAAATTTCTTCTATTTAATTTATCACTGTTTTCGAAAAACATTGTTAACATATTTGTAAATAGTAGAGGAATTTTTTGGAGCACTTGAAAACTTTCCAGTGACAAAAATGCACTTGGAAAAAAATCGCCAACGCCCAGGAATCGAGGTTGGTAATACAGCTAATGTTTACAATTTTGATTTTGGTATTTAATGAAACTATCTCTATAACTTGTGGTTTAAACATTTTTATGATCATGTGTGGGCTTTTTAAACATAGAAGTACACCAGAAAAAAAATCCACAAGACCCAGGCGTCGAGACTAGAATTACTGTAATTTTTTCATTCCTGGGTTTTGTTGATTTTTTTTCTTGTATATTTCTATGTTTAAAAGTCCCACACCTTCTAAAAAAAATTCAAAAATCACAAGTGAAGAGTATAATTGTAATAAATACCAAATTCCAAGTTTAAAAAAATTACTGTAATTCTAATTTCGCCTCCTGGATCTTGTGGATTTTTTTTAGTGTATTTCTATTTTTAAAATCCCAAACATGCTCAGAAAAATGTTTAAACAACAAGCTATAAAGATAATTTCACTAAATACCAAGATCAAAAATGTAAAAATTCGCTGTATTTCCAATAACGATTCCTGGGTCTTAGCAATTTTTTTCCTAGTGAATTTTTGTCACTGGAAAGGTTTCAAGTACTTCAAAAAGTTTTCT
>CAKNXH010049276.1:0-16761 GCA_932178445.1 Andricus quercusramuli
AACATATTTTAAAAAACATAGCCCCAACAAAAACCTCTGCGGTGCAAAAAAGTTGTCAAATTCGAAGGTATGAATTTGTGAAATGTAATTTGGTGAAGTAATTTTAAAAGCTTATACTTAGAAAAAATTTTCATTTCAGGTCTTTATTTGTGAGCGTACATTCTCAGTTTAAGGCATTTGAAAATGCAGTTCTCAATAATCAATTGAATTGAATTGAATAATCAATTGAATTCTGAATAATCATTGAAGGCGTTTAGAATTGACATTTTTGATTGGCAAAGTTTTCAGGCTGGCCTCCATTTTTATAGTTTCTGTCTCCTGGCATTCTCGCGATTCTCGGGCCTAAAACTAGAGTTATCTTCTGGTTTTGAAAAAATATGCTCTCTTTGTGTAATCCACACTTTTTCACATATGAAGAAATACAGTTGTCGATGAGCATCAGCAAACTTTGAATTGCAAACTCAAAGTTTATGCCAGATAAATATTTAACATTCATAGTTTCAAATAAAAACTCAGTCATCAAAAATTGTAAAGATTCAGGATTGACAAATTTTTGTAATCAGATATCAATTTCAGTTATTTTCATCTTTTCCTATTTTGATTTTACACAATACAATTTTTAATTCTTCAACTTCAAATAGTTTGATATTGAACATTTTCTTTAGAGCTATTATTTATTTTATAAGTTTTCCAAGAGAATATTTTCCGAATTGAAATTATTAATTTGTCTGAATCTCAAGAAAAAATCGGACAATTTTGGATTCCATTAAAAATAATTCTGCCTGGACAAAAAATAATCTGAAACATAAATGCTATAATATGATGCCAATGTTTGAAATTGCTTGATTTTAATCTTCTTAATTCGAAATTTCTTATATTTAATCTGTATTTATTCAATTTAAAACTGCCTATCGAGGCTGTAATGAGAAATTCTGAAATCTTTAGTAGCAAAATTGTCATGCAATTTTTAATATTTGAATTGGCATCTACTTCACTGTGGAATTTTACATTCCAAACCTCCAAAAATTAAGAAATTTCAAACCAAAGATTGTCGAATTAAAACTTTGAAAGTAAGTAAATTTTAGTTTCAAGGCCTCAAAGATTCGAATGTTTCAGAATTACGCATTCCAAACTATAATTTCAAATTTAAATTCTATACATTTTACAGATGGTAAATATATATTAATAATAAATATCATATCATATAGTATTAAGTAATATTTGGAGTGATCGGATAGATTTTTGTACTCAAAAATGTCAAAATGGTGTAATAAAATATGTAATGGGGGGAGGGGGATCAAGAATAGGAAAAAGTATGCTTACGTAATACTTGAACGGCCTATTATGTCTACTCCGAATTGAAAATTGTCCAATCCGGAATAAAAAAGGATGAATGTTTTAAATACATGTCTACAGGTACACAGCAAATGTACGCTAAGCAACAAATGACCTGATTGTTCAACCAAAAAAAAAAAAAAAAAAAAAAATTGATTAGCATTTCGAACTCGAAAGTTCATTGCCTCACTACCCGATTCGGGTAGTGTTTCTAGGTGGATAAATACTACCAGTGTGGGTCCACCACACCCACGACGGGTCAACAACACGCAGTATTCCCCGAACGGTCACCCATCCAAGTACTAACCGCGCCCAACACTGCTTAACTTCAGTGATCTAACTGGAACTGGTGTTTTCAGCGTGGTATCAGTTCAACCAATGCTTAGAAAAAAAGTCGCTTGCTGATATTTTCGAAAGAAGAATTCCTCAGTTTGACAATTACTTTGTTTATAATAATTGAAACACTATACAAAATAATTTAATTGTTTGAAAATTGTTCAAAGAAAAAAACCGCATCTAAGATATTTTTGAGACAAATCTAGAGGTTTTTTCAGTTTTCCGACACGACTCTCACTTTCTTCTAAATTATTCATATTAGTTTCCAATTCATATCTACAAGCACACAGAAAATGTACACTAAGCAACAAATTCCTCAATTGTTTAACAAATGGTTAGAGAAAATAAAACAAAAAAGCCACATCGAGATACTTTCGAAAGGAATTTTTTAATCCTACAATTAATTTTTTTATAACAATTGTAGAACTGTAAATAAAAATGTTTGAAATTGTTGAATGAAAAAAAAAAAAAAAAAACATCTAGATATTTTGGAGACGAATCTAGAGGTGTTCCTGTTTTTGTCTTATTTTTCTTAAATAATTGCATTCGTTTCAATTCCATGCCCATGTCAAACTTCAATGTCGTTACTTTTCAACAAATTAAAACTTTATTTAAGCATCCTACCGCTACTTGTTGCTTAAATATTCGTCTAATTGAAAAAAGTAACACTGTAAGGAGGAGGAGGTGGTGATCAGCCGTAACGTTACAAAGTGTCACATAGGAGTGAGTTCGCAAAGGTTTTGTAACGCGTGACACAGTTCAGATAAATAATAATTTTAGGCCAGAAAGTTGAATTTCCATGCCAAAAAGACAAAACTTTTAACCAACAAGATTATTTTCAGCCAAAATAGATGAATTTTTACCCACAAAAAATTACTTTTCTAATAGACAAGATGAATTTTGAAACAAAAAGAAGAAATTTTCAACAACATACATGAATTTTAAACTAAAAAGGATAAGTTTTCAAACAAAAAAAATAGGTGGGTTACATTTTATGATAATAATTTTGAAAAAATCAATTTACTACCAAATGGTTGAAATTTTAATTTAAAATAATTAATTTCGAACAGAAAATGAAATCGTTCGACTCTCATTTAAAAAAAAACAACTAATTTACAATAAAAAAGAAGAATTATAAACCAGTTGCAACCAGTAGAAAATGAAGATTTTTTGACGAAATAGTGGAATCCTCAAACAAAATGATGAATTTTCAACAAACAAGATCAATGTTTAAACCAAGAGAACGAATTTTCAAGAAAATACAAGAATTTTCTAACAAATAGTTGAATAACAAACTTATTAGGGCTAAATTTACAACCCGGCAAACTTACGCTTGCAAAAAAAATAGTTCAATTTTTCACAAAAAATATAACTTTTCGACATAAAAGTTAATTGACGACCAAATAGCAGAATTTTTAACTGATAAAGAGATAAATTTTCAACCAAAAGTGGAATAATTAATTTTGCAGATAAAAAAATTAATTTTCAACCAAATAGTTATATTTTGAAATAAATAGTTAAATTTCCAACCAAAAATATGAGATTTTGAGAAAAAAGTTGATCTACGACCAAATGAATACATTTTTAACTTATCTGCGATGCATTTTGAACCAAAAGTGGAGTGAAACTTTTTAGATAAAAAAATTATTCGTCCACAAAAACAAAATAAATGATAAACTAGCTGTGAATTCGATCTCGAGTGTTTCCACTTTGTTTGTATTTATAATTATATGGTGCTCATTTCACGAGCACTTCGCTTCCCGATAGCAAATGTATTTGCTTTCTCATAGAGGAAGCATTAGTTATTTTTTTCAATAATAGGCAAACCGAAGTCTTCATTTTGCTCAATTTAAAAATAGAAATTTACCAAAAATGTAAAATTACAGAATAATACAAAAATGTTTTAAATAACAAGACAAATCAGACAAATCAAATCTTGGGTTCGGAATAATAATTTTTTGAGCTGGAAAAGGGAAAGGAAAAGTTCTGTCGCACCCTATCCCTTTCCCAGCTTTACGATTTCTTCACAAAACTTGTCATAATATTGCTCTATTTGAAAATTTATGATCAAAAAGTCTTTTCTATTCATGCATCAACTTTAAATTATGTCGATGAAAAAAGTTTTTCTGTTTGAACCTGATGATTCAGATATTATAAATGAGCAGAAATTCCCTAATCTTCAATAAAGTGTATTATTATTATTATTATTATAGATCAATCAATTTGCCTTGAATCAAGAGATTTTTTCCGTTCTTGCATCAATTTTGAATTATGTTACTGAAAAGAAGTTTTACTATGAAAAACCGTGTTTTCAAATATTATGCAATTTCACAATTTCCATAGTCTTCAATAAAATGTCTTAAAATTATAGGTCAGTCGATTGATCTCGAATCAACACATATTTTCTGTTCTTGCATCAACTTTGAATTATGTTAATGAAAACAGTTTTACTATAAAAAAACGATTTTCAAAATATATAAATTACCATAACTTCCCTACTCTTTGATAAAATGCATTATTATTATAGGTCAATGGATTCGTTTCGAACCAACGAATCTTTTATATCCTTGCATCAACTGTGAATTATGCTAGTGAAGAAAGTTTTACTATAAAAAACCGATTTTCAAAATATATAAATTACCATAACTTTCCTACTCTTCAATAAAATGTATTAATATTATAGATCAATAGATTCGCCCCGAACCAATGAATCTTTCACATTCTTGCATCAACTTTGAATTATGCTAATGAAAAAAGTTTTACTATAAAAAACCGTATTTTCAAATATTATGCATTACCATAGCTTCCTTACTGTTCAATAAAATTCATTAATATTATAGGTCAATCGATTCGACTCGAATCAACACATCTTTTCTGTTTTTACATCAACTTTAAATTATGTTAATGAAAAAAGTTTTACTATAAGAAACCGATTTTCAAAATATATAAATTACCATAACTTCCCTACTCTTCAATAAAATGTATTAATATTATAGGTCAATCGATTCGTCCCGAACCAAGGCATCTTTTATATTCTTGCGTCAACTTTGAATTATGCGAATGAAAAAAGTTTTGCTATAAAAAACCGATTTTTAAAATATTATTGAGTGCTAGAAAAAAAATGCATTAAATATTTTTTGAAATCCTTCGGTCAGTTTCAAGGTATTAGTGAGGAAAATAAGCTCTCCAAATTTCATCAATTTATCTGACACCGTTTTCTAGTTATCGTGTTCACAAAAAAGCGTGACATCCACACATCCACACATCCATACATCCACACATCCATACATCCACACATCCACACATCCACACACACACACATCCGGACAATTGCTTAGAACATTGTATTAGACATTTTTAAATTAGGGAGGGTTCAATTAAATGAATTTAAAAAATTTGAAAAATGTCACCATTACAAAGCTTCCTCTATGAGGAAGCAAAAAATAGTTATTTTGAAAAAAGTAGTTCAATTCTGAACGAAAAATATTAATTCTCAACGAAAAAGTTAATTTACGACGATATGATTGAATTTTTAACTGAAAAAGATAAATTCTCAAACAAAAATACAATAATTAAGTTTTCAGTTGAAGAAACGAATTTTCAACGGAAAAACAGCAAATTATCAACCACTTAACTCCAATGGAAAATGATAAATTCTTGACAATATAGTTGCATCCTCAAAAAAAGGAATGATTTTTTAACAAACAAAAGTAATGTTACATATAACCAAAAAGACTAATTTTCGAAAAAAATTAATTGTCGACCAGAAAGTTGAATCATAAACTTGTGAGGGATACATTTTGAACTAAACCTGGAATAACTAACTTTTTAGTTAAAAAAATTAATTGAAAAAAAAGAATTTCCAACAAAATAGTTACATTTTCAGATGAGTAGTTTAAGTATAAACCAAAATCATTAATTCAAAACAAAACAGTACATTTATGAAAAAATATTTGAATTTTCTACATACAATAAATGGAATTCCAACAAAATAGTCACATTTTCAGATTAACAGTTCAACTATAAACAAAGAGACGAATTTTCCACATAAAAGTTCATTTACGACCAACCAGGTGAATTTTAAATTAAAACCATGTATGTTCAAAAAAAATGCATTATTTACAATGAAGTTCAACTTTAAACTAAGTGGTTGATTTTTCTGCAAAAAAATGTATTCTTAATGAAATATGCTGTTGAAATATGTTGGATAGGTAGTATTTCAACATAAAGAGATTTTTATTTGAAAACAAAAACAGTTGAATTCAACTAATAAACGACAAATTTCGAACAAAACAGCTGAATTCTCAATCAAAACGGAATAATTTCCAACCGAGCAGTTAGATTTTCAGTCAAGAAAAGTGATTCTCAACAATAAAAAAAGAACTTAAAATTTCAAATGAAACTATAAATGAAACAGGCCATTTTGAATATTGGAATTCTGATACCAAATTTGAATTCGGCGGCCTCAAAAACATAAATATACTCATTTTTATAAAAATTGAACCTTTTTCAAGCTTTTATATTCACGATTGAATCTTACTATTTGACAGTTTTCAAATTTTGGCCGGCGAAAGGCACCTACCGATTCACTGAGGCATTGGTAATGTTATCGCATAGGTTATGTTCCATATCTACAAATATGTTATATTCGCTATAAAATTTTGTTATATAAGAAACGTCGTTCCATGTTCTTCAGATGAATGGCGGAGACAATTTTTACCTGAAGAGGCTCCACGTCGTGGAGCGAAAGCTTGTTTTTAAATGAACTGAAAGATCAGTAGATCAAAAACCAACATCTTCGTATAAATTTACTGCACTGGTCAACAACCAACAAACTCATAATAATAATCTACTATTGACTAGGCTCAAATCGCTTCACCTCTCGAGTATAGTTTTTAAATGGTTTGAATCTTAATGTCCGTCCACTCAGCGCTGCCACCAAGGCAAAATGAAAAATGGAAATAGCAATTTTTTTTTCTCTTTTTTTTTTGCAAATGTTATGCTAAAAAAAATTGTTTGCTCTTCAAACTTCCGAGATAAGGTTGGCGGCGCTAGCACGACGTCCACTCAGCGCAGCCACCTATGAAAACTTACTAAATATAGCGGAACTTACATATACTAATAAATCGCATCAAAAGCAATAATATTCATAATATTCATTCATAAAGATGATTCAGAACCCTGAATTAATTACTCAACACTTGAAAATTCACCCCTTTCATAATTTATCTCAAAAACTACCCTTCCACGTAAATTCCTGTAGTGGAACTTACATATACTTACTAAACGCATCAAAAACAATAATATTCATAAAACACAGTTGGTGGTAATTCTTTGCCCTTTTTTTGCTCTCCGCTGACAAATAATACTTGTCCCAAAAAATTACCCCTTAGTCATACATACCTACCCCTCGTGACCAAAAACGTTCTAAAAGTGTAAAAACAACCTTAAACGACGTAAAGGAGATTCAGAACTCTAAATTGAACACTGAACACTTGAAAATTCACCCCTTCTATAATTTTCCTGGAAAACTACCTTTAGATTGAATAATTCCTTGTTGGAAATGTATGTCTTCCATAATTTACCCCGTAAGTATTAATTAACATAAGAGTTGAATTTTATTAAATTAAAAAATAACTGTATAATCTACTGAAGTTTAACTGCCTTAGACAATATTTTTTATCGCGAATGTGTACATCATTACATGTGAAACATTTTTAGATACTATAATTAGCTGCAAATATTTATTCAAATGATAAATTGTCCTTAGTTCCTATTTTAAAGTTGAAACGGAATTTGAACTCCGAGAGTTCCAGATTACTCAGCTTCTCGAATAATAGATTCCCGATTTTTCGCTCCACGAAATGAAAGTACCGCATTTTTGTGCTAGCCGAATTCGAAGGTCCAGATTATTCTGCTACGCGATTAATAGATTCCCGATTTTTTTGCTCCTTGAAATAGAAGTACTATATTTCACTTCCTATTCGAGTTTGAAGTTCAAAAATTATTCTGCTACACGAGTAACAGATCACTGATTTTTCCGCTCCTCGAAAATAATGAGTCGGATCTTTATGCTGCTCGAATAATAGATTCCAGAGCCTTATGATGCTCAAAACTGAAATACTAGATTGATTTGCTACTTGAATTCGAAGTTCTAGATTATTCTGCTACTCGAATTATACCCGATTTTTTTGTGCCTTAAAATGAAAGTATTGAATCGTTTGCTACTCTAGTCCCCAGTTATAGATTATTCTGCTACACGAATAATAGATTTCTTTTTTTTTGCTCCTTGAAAATAAAGAACTAGACTTATTTGCTACATGAATTTGAAGTTCTAGTTTATTCTGCTACCCGAACAATACATTTCCGAATTTTTTGCTCCTCGAAACTGAAGTTTCGGGTTGTTTGCTAATTGATTTCCACGTTCTAGATTACTTTTCTACCGATTATTAGATTCCCGATTTTTTGCTCCTCGAAATTAAAGTACTCGATTTTTTTGCTGCTCAAATTTGAAGTAATAGATTATTCTACTACGCGAACAATACATTCTCGAATTTTTCGCTCCTCCGAAATGAAGTTTCGGGTTTTTTGCTACTTGATTTCCACATTCTAGATTATTTTTCTACCGATTATTAGATTCCCGACTTTTTTGCTCCTCGAAATTAAAGTACTCGATTTTTTTGCTGCTCAAATTTGAAGTTCTAGATTATTCTGCTACGCGAACAATACATTCCCGAATTTTTCACTCCTCGGAAATGAAGTTTCGGGTTTTTTGCTACTTGATTTCCACGTTCTAGATTATTTTTCTACCGATTATTAGGTTCCCGATTTTTTTGCTCCTCGAAATTAAAGTACTCGATTTTTTGCTGCTCAAATTTAAAGTAATAGTATGTATGTATGTATATTTAATCTCTCCCTTTTACGGGTTTGAGGGCCTCCGCTCCCTGTACATATCTTTACATTTCATCCTTAGTCTAACTTATTCGCTGCTTATATTCTAAATCTTCGCCTTACATGATAACAGTCATATTAATACTATTATTCTTAACTTTCTACAAATCCAAGTATGAGCGACCTTCCAGGGCTTCCGTTTTCTCTTACCATCAATTGCATTTTCAACGATTTAAAATTTACCATTTTTCTAGTGACTTTCCTTCACAGAGGATTACCCGTTTGGCTCTGCCCTGTTCCCTTACTTTCTCTTATTTCTTCCAGCTTTTTCATCCGCATCACTCCCTGTCCATTACCATCCAAGATCCATCTCACACACTCATCCACACTCAACTGTCCATCTTCCTCTCCTGTACACCTCTCTAACACATGTGCCCATGACTCCACCTCGTATCCACATACTCTGCACAAATTATCCTCTTCATCCATCCAATATGTACAAGATCTCACTCCTTCCCCCATTCTAAACCGTACCACCCTATTCCATTTGTCTTCCTTTTTCATCTTTTGCAAATATTCTGGTTCCGTCAACCCTTTGACCATCATATACCATCTATTGTACTTCGAATCCATAATCTTTCTCCATCTCTCTTCTCCTTGTCTTACTAATAGCTCTAATTCTATGTTCTGCCAATCCAGAACCCCTTCCTGCATATCACAAACATTCCTCATTTTTGTCCTTTCTTCCTCCCATTTCGAGTTTCCCAAATTTCCTCTCGTCTCCTTGTTCCGAACTTCGTCCAAGCATACTTGTGCTATCCTGCTCCCCTCCCCCCTTTTCAGTTTCTCTTCAAACCTCCAGGCTCTCTTAATTTGTCTAGTTACCATTTTTTCCCTTCCTAGTTCTTCCCTTATCATGTATCCTGGACAACTCCAACTGACCCCCATTACCCATCTCAGAAATCTCTCATGTATGCTTTCCACTTTCCTATGTTCCTTCCATCCCCAAACCTCCACTCCATAACACAACACCGCCCAAACCAACGCATCAAACAACCAAACCCTCATTCTCCAATCGTCCTTGAACCTTCTCTTTCCTATACCCCATACTTGGCCCATTACTTTACTCGCACTTTCGATTCTCTTCCTCACCTGCAAATCGTTTCCCCCTCCTGACTCAAACCAAAAACCTAGGTAACAGAACTCCTCCACAATTTCCACTGTTTGTCCGTTCATCTTCCAAACGTAACCTATTTTGGTCTTTTTATTTCTGAAGCACATCACCTTGGTCTTCCCTACGTTCACCGTCAGTTCTTTTGTTCCCACGTATTCTTCGAAAATTCTTATCATTAGGTTCATCCCCTTCTCATCGTCTGCTATTAGAACTACGTCGTCCGCGTATGCTAGGGAGTATAGTTTGCTATTACCCAGGATCGTCCCCCCTTTCCCTTTCTCCTTTAGCTTCTCCTCTAGGTCTGCCAGCAGCAAATTAAAAAGTAGTGGACTCAACGGGCACCCTTGCCTTAGACCTCTTCCTGTCCAGAAAACCTCCCCTTTTTCCCCGCGTATCTTCACCCTAATCCTGGTTTCAGTAAAAATTTCCTTTATCCTCTCCACCAGCCCTTCTTCTATTCCCCTCTCTTTCATTGCCTGCCATAGCACTTTTCTATTCACTGAGTCAAAAGCTGCTTTGAAATCTACAAACAAAGCGACTAATTTCCCTCTTTTTCTCCCTAAGTTTCTGTTAACCAAGTAGTTGAGTACGTAAATGTTGTCTATTGTCCCCATCCCTTTTCTAAATCCCGTCTGGTTGTGTGGGATACTTTGCTTCTCTTCTATCTGATTCTCTAACCTTTTTCTTAGAATTTCTGTGTATATTTTATAGCCCCCTTGCATGAGAGTGATCCCTCTGTACTCTTCTACCTTCTTACCCTCCCCTTTCTTAACAAGCGGTACTACCAGCCCTGTCATCCACTCCTCCGGCCACCCTTCTCCTTTCCAGACCTTGTTGCATATCCTCCACATCACTTCCCTAATCCCTTCTCCTCCATACTTTATCGCTTCGTTCTCCATACCATCCTCTCCTGTGGCCTTGTTTCTTTTCAGTCTATCTATCGCCTCATTTACTTCTTCTCTTGTTATTTCGTTCGCTTCGTTCGCTTCCTCCGTTTCTCCCTGGACTGTCTTTCTATTTTCCCCTTTGATCTTATTTTGTTCTCCCCCTAACAGACCCTTAAAATAATCCGTCCATTCCTCCATTTCTATTTCTTCATTCACGCCCTTCCTTCCTCCTCTTTCCCTGTTTATCACATCCCAGACCCTACCTTCTTTGATTGCTTTTTCTACTTCTTCCTTGTATTTCTCCTTTCCCCTTTGCTTTTTCCCTTCCAGGAAATGAAGTGTCGGGTTCTTTGCTACTTGATTTCCACGTTCTAGATTATTTTTCTACCGATTATTAGATTCCCGATTTTTTTGCTCCTCGAAATTAAAGTACTCGATTTTTTTGCTGCTCAAATTTGAAGTAATAGATTATTCTGCTACGCGAACAATACATTCCCGAATTTTTTGTTCCTCGGAAATGAAGTGTCGGGTTCTTTGCTACTTGATTTCCACGTTCTAGATTATTTTTCTACCGATTTTTTTGCACCTCGAAATTAAAGTACTCGATTTTTTTGCTGCTCAAATTTGAAGTAATAGATTATTCTGCTACGCGAACAATACATTCCCGAATTTTTCGCTTCTCGGAAATGAAGTGTCGGATTTTTTGCTACCTTATTCCCAAGTTCTAGATTATTTTGCTACCGATTATTAGATTCCCGATTTTTTTTCTCGAAATTAGAGTCCTCGATCTTTTTGCTGCTCAAATTTTAAGTGATAGATTATTTTGCTACCCGAACAATCCATTTCAGAATTGTTTGCTCCTCGAAAATAAAGTGTCGGATTTTTTGCTAGTTGATTTCCAAGTTCTAGATTACTTCGCTACCCGATTATTAGATTTCAGATTTTTTTGCTCCTCGTAATTGAAGTACTGGATTTTTTTCGTAATCGAATATGAATTTATAGATTATTCTGCGACACGAATAAAAGATTCCCGATTTTTTGGCTCCTTGAAATTGAAGTACTGGATTTTTTGGCTATTTGAATTCGAAGTTCTACATTATTCTGCTACACGAATAATGGGTTGCTAATTTTGTTGTTCCTCAAAAATAAAGAATCCGATGTTTTTGCTACTCTAATAATAGATTCCCAACTTTGTTGCTTCTCAAATTTAAATTATTCAATTTTCTGCTGCTTGAATTTGAATTCATAGATTATTCTGCGACATGAATAATAGTATCCCGATTTTTTTGCTTCGCGAAATTGAAGTACCGAATTTTTTGGCTACTCGAATTCGAAGTCCCACATTATTTTGCTGCTCGATTAATAGATTCCTAATTTTTCCAAAGGATTTTAATGTTTCCGAAGGATTTTTCAAACATCGCACTATGTCCCAACCTCTGTACGGATCTATGTGGATGTTACCAATATGTGATTCATATGGAAACCCAAACAGAAATTCTACTAGGTTCTATACGTAAATTTCGAACAGGATTTTTCAAACATCGCGCTATGGCCCCCCTTCTATATGGATATTACGAATATGTGATCTATATGGAATTCCAAACATAAATTCTACTAGGTTCTATATGGTGATTCCTTACATGATTTTTCAGATATCTCGCTATGTCCGATCTCTGTACGGATCTATGTGGATTTTACCAATATGTAATTCATGTGGAATGTCAAACAGAAATTCTACGAGGTTCTATACATATATTTTGAACCGGATTTTTTAGACACCTTGCTATGTCCCAACCTCTGTACGGATTTATGTGGATGTTACCAATATGTGATTCATATGGAAACCCAAACAGAAATTCTACTAGGTTCTATACGTAAATTTCAAACAGGATTTTTCAAACATCGCGCTATGTCCCCCCTTCTATATGGATATTACTAATATGTGATCTATATGGAATTCCAAACAGAAATTCTACTAGGTTCTATATGGTGATTTCTTACACGATTCTTCAGACATCTCGCGATGTCCAGATCCAAACAGAAATTCTACTAGTTCTATACGTATATTTTGAACAGGATTTTCCAAACATCGCGCTATGTCCCGACCTCTATACTGTTCTATATGGATGTTAGGAATATGTGATCTATATGGAATTCCAAACAGAAATTCTACTAGGTTCTATATGGTGATTTCTTACACGATTCTTGAGACATCTCGCTATGTCCCGTTCCCTGTACGGATCTACGTGGATGTTACCAATATGTGATCTATATGGAATTCCAAACATAAATTCTACTAGGTTCTGTATGGTGATTTCTTACAGGATTTTCCAGACATCTCGCTATGTTCGACCTCTGTACAGATCTATGTGGATGTTACCAATATGTAATAAATATGGAATTCCAAACAGAAAATCTACTAGTTCTATACGTGTATTTTGAACAGGATTTTCCAAAGATCGCGCTATTTCCCGACCTCTATACTGTTCTATATGGATGTTACAAATATGTGATCTATATGGAATTCCAAACAGAAATTCTACTAGGTTCTATATGTAAATTTCGAACAGGATTTTTCAAACATCGCGCTATGTCCCCCCTTCTATATGGATATTACGAATATGTGATCCATATGGAATTCCAGACAGAAATTCTACTAGGTTCTATATGGTGATTTCTTACAGGATTTTCCAGACATCTCGCGATTTTCCGACCTCTGTACGGATCTATGTGGATGTTACCAATATGTAATTCATGTGGAATTTCCAACAGAAATTCTGCTAGGTTCTATACGTATATTTTGAACAGGATGTTACGAATATGTGATCTATATGGAATTCCAAACAGAAATTCTACTAGGTTCAATTTCTTACAGGATTTTCCAGACATCTCGCGATGTCCAGATCCAAACAGAAATTCTACTAGTTCTATACGTATATTTTGAAGAGGACTTTCCAGACATCGCGCTATGTCCCGACCTCTATACTGTTCTATATGCATGTTACCAATATGTGATTCATATGGAAACCCAAACAGAAATTCTATTAGGTTCTATACGTAAATTTCGAACAGGATTTTTCACACATCGCGCCAAGTCCCTCCTTCTATATGGATATTACGAATATGTGATCCATATGGAATTCCAAACAGAAATTCTACTAGATTCTATATGGTGATTTCTTACACGATTGTTCAGACATCTCGCGATGTCCAGATCCAAACAGAAATTCTACTAGTTCTATACGTATATTTTGAACAGGATTTTCCAAACATCGCGCTATGTTCCGACCTCTATACTGTTCTATATGGATGTTACGAATTTGTGATCTATATAGAATTCCAAACAGAAATTCTACTAGGTTCTATATGGTGATTTCTTACACGATTCTTGAGACATCTCGCTATGTCCCGTTCTCTGTACGGATCTACGTGGATGTTACCAATATGTAATTCATATGGAATTACAAACATAAATTCTACTAGGTTCTATATGGTGATTTCTTACAGGATTTTTCAAGCTTTTTGCTATGTCCAAAAATCTATACTGATCTATATGGATTTCACTAATATGTTACCTATTTGGAATTTTAAATAGAAGTTTTACTAGTTTCTACATGGAGATTTCTGACAGGATTTTCCAGACATCTCGCGATGTCGAGATCCAAACAGAAATTCTACTAGTACGGATCTATGCGGATGTTACCAATATGTAATTTACATGGAATTCCAAACAGAAATTCTACTAGTTCTATACGTATATTCTGAACAGGATTTTTCAAGCATCGCCCTATGTCCCGACCTCTATACTGTTTTATATGGATGTTACGAATATGTGATCTATATGGAATTCCAAACAGAAATTTTACTAGGTTCTATATGGGGATTTCTTACAGGATTTTTCAAACTTTTTGCTATGTCCACAAATCTATACTGATCTATATTGATTTCACTAATATGTTACATATTTGGAATTTTAAATAGAAGTTCTACTAGTTTCTACATGGAGATTTCTGACAGGATTTTTTAGACATGTCGCTATGTTCGACCTCTGTACATATCTATGTGGATGTTACCGTTATGTAATTCGTATGGAATTCCATATGGTATTCCGAACAGAAATTCTACTAGGTTCTATACGTATATTTCAAAAAGGATTTGAAAATTTTGGAAAATTCCTTTGAATTCGAAGAAAAAAAATCTAGTACTTCAATTTCAAGAAAGAAAAAAATCTGGAATCTATTAATCGCATAGCAAAATAATCTGGAACCTCGAATTCCACTGGCGAAAACATCCGATACTTTAGAAGGAATCTGTATTATTATCTGAATTGGTAACGATCGATCATGTGTAGATATCATTCACTTACTGTGAAAATGGAATTCAACAATATCGATCTAATCTAAGGTCACTCCTTAAATAACAGAATTTCTTAACGTCTTTTGGGACTGCATGGAGTTTGAAATTTATTAATCAAGAATGTTTAATTTCTGAAAAGAAGATCTTTCTCTGTAGACAGAGGAGAGATGTTGAATCCTCAATAATACTTTAACGTATGGGATGAATGATATAGGAGAAGTTAAACAACGCTTCCAGACTAATAATTATTTTAATAAAGTTGACGTTTCGTCGCCAGTTTTGGTAACCTCATCAGAAAAACCAGTTAGATCTTTGATTTCAGATGAAACCATAGGTCCGAATCTCCGATGTAATGCCCGTAGATCAACCATGTTAAGAAAGATCGATGGATGCAGTCCTCGTTAATGTATAATATATGTAGATAGAGGAGAGATGTTGAATCCTCAATAATAATTCAACGTCTGGGATGAATGATATAGGAGAAGTTAAACAACGCTTCCAGACTAATCATTATTTAAATAAAGTTGACGTTTCGTCATCAGTTTTGGTAACCTTATCAGCAACACCATAGTTAGGTCTTTGATTTTAGATGAAACACAATAAGTCCGAATCTCTGATGTAATTCCCGCAGATCAACCATGTTACGAAAGATCGATGGATGCAGTCCTAGTTAAAGCATAATACATGTAGATAGAGGATATATGTTGAATCCTCAATAATAATTTAACGTCTGGGATAAATGATATTGGAGAAATTAAACAACGCTTCCAGACTAATAACTATTTTAATAAAGTTGACGTTTCGTCACCAGTTTTGGTAATCTTATCAGAAAAACCATTTTTAGATCTATGATTTCAGATGACACAATAGGTCCGAATCTCCGATGTCATTCCCGTAGGTCAACCATGGTAAGAAAGATCGATGGATGCAGTCCTAGTTAATGCATAATATGTGTAGATAGAGGAGAGATGTTGAATCCTCAATAATAATTTAACGTCTGGGATGAATGATATAGGAGAAGTTAAACAACGCTTCCAGACTAATAATTATTTTGATAAAGTTGACGTTTCGTCACCAGTTTTTTTAACCTCATCAGAAAAACCATAGTTAGATCTTTGATTTCAGATGAAACAATAGGTCCGAATCTTCGATGTAATTCCCGCAGATCAACCATGTTAAGAAATATCGATGGATGCAGTCCTAGTTAATGCATAATACATGTAGATAGAGGATAGATGTTGAATCCTCAATAATAATATATTTGCAAATATATTTGCACAGTCCAGACAGGATACACAAACGAAAATTATTATTTCTTTTTTTTCCTAAGTAAAAATTGTGGATATGTCACAAATTGAGAAAGAAATTAATTTACCTTGAGAAAAACGTTGACAATTCATTAATTTCTAGTTAGCCGTTTTTGGTTAATGCGTTGTGTGAATTTTAAAATTTCTGTCATAATGACCTGATACGTTCCATCATATTCAGTCAACTGAATTTGTAAGAACTCGAATGAAATTACGACAATAAGGATGACTCATAGCAGGAGTGTATATACATTAGGGTGGTCCAAAAAACGCTTTTCGAGCTACAGGGCAAGTCCCCCCGCCAAAAGTTTCCATTTCCGGAGAAAGAAAATCCCTATTTTTTTTTTTCGAAATTCGAATATTAACACGTGCCACCGGGCACTTCAAAATCCCATTTAATTAACATGGGGAAATTTTGGATTTTCGAAAAATTGAACTCATACTTCAGGGTTTGATCGAAACGTGCCAAACATTT
>CAKNXH010049287.1:0-10330 GCA_932178445.1 Andricus quercusramuli
AAATTAAACTATACATTAAGGATTAACAAGTGAATAACAATTGATTTCACAAGACGATTCGAACGCAGTTTAAAATTTAAGAATTTCCAGATGTAACGTTAAAGATTAAACTAAAAATATTGTTTTAGTCTAAAATTTGAAACTTTAAAATTTGAAATTTTTGTATTAAAAAAAAAGTAAAATTGTTGAATTTTTATGTATAATAAATGTTGATCACCCATTATTATTTCTTGAAAAAATGCGAGTAAGTTGAAGAGATATTTGGAAGGTCTGAAAAGATTCAAAATTAATTAAAAAATTGATATGATTTCAAATAATTTAAACGAAGTATCTACGTAAACCGACAAAATTAGGCTATTCGTACCGAAATTTCGGTGCAAATAGCCCACGGCCTAATTTGAAATAAAATATAGATTTATGCAGGTTTCGTAAAAAAAAAATTAGAATATTTTTAAGAATTGTGATAGGCTTCAAAAGAATAAAAAACATTTTCTTAAGATTTCTAGGAAAATTGAAAATGACTTTTTATTTTGAAACATTAAAAAGATTTCAAAATTTTTCAAAATGAATCTGGAAGGTTGTGAAGAAATATTTTTTATTTTGCAGGAAAAATTTGAAAAATGATTTAAAATTTGAAAAAATGTAAAACAAAATTTTGATGTTTCAAGATTTTGAAATAAAACTTTGAAGTCTTAATTATTTTAAACTAATAAAATTTAAACTTAAAATAATTTGCAGCTCAGTTTTTATTATTTCATATGGGAAAATTTTTAGCTTTAGAGTTCCAATTTTTTACTTTTATTGGGTCGAAAGTTGAACTGTTTTTTTTTTTAATTCGTTTTTTTTTCTGCGAAAATTTAACAATTTGGTCAAAGTATTTTTACATTCTTGGCTGAAATTTTTTTTTTCGCTGAAAAAACAACTATTTTGTTAAAAATTCATCTTTTTTGTTGAAAGTTGAACTGCTTAGCTCAAATATCACCTTTTTTTTTTAAAATTAACTTTTTTTGGTTGAACCTTAACCTTTTTTGGTTGAGCATTAATTTTTTTGGTTAAAAATAAATTTTGTTGTTGAGAATTCATATTTTTAAGTCGATGTTCAACTCTTTAGTTGAAAATTTGTTTTTTTGCTTGAAAATTCAACAATTTGGTTGAAATATCTTTATTCTTGACTAAAAAATTATTTTGGTTGAAAATTAAAAAATCTGATTGAAATTTCTTTTCTTGCTTGACTGAAAAATCTTTTTTGGTCAAAAATTTAACAATTTGATAGAAAACTCTTTTCATTCTTGTCTCAAAAATCTTTTTGGTTGAAAATTCAACTAATTAGGAAAAAAATGAATACGTTAAAAATGTACTTTTTTGGGTTGAACCTTTATCTTTTCTGGTTAAAAAGTGAATTTTTTTTTTGTTGAAAATTCATATTTTCGGGTCGAAAGTTCAACTGTTTTGTTGAAAATTCGTCCTTTTGGCTTGAAAATTCAACAGTTTGGTAGAAATCTATTTTCATTCTTGACTGAAAAATAGTTTTTGTTGAAAATACAATTATTTTATTGAAAATTAATCTTTTTTGGTTGAAAATTGAAGTACTTGGCTAAAAAGTCAACTGTTTTGTTAAAAATGCACTTTTTTGTTAAATATTCATATTTTTTGTTAAAAATCAACATTTTTGTTGAAAATTGATATTTTTGGATCGAAAGTTCAATTGTTTTGCGGAAAATTCGTTTTTTGTTTGTTTTAAAATTTAACTTTTTTAAAATATAAAATCAAAATCTTTTTTGGTTAAAATATTAACCAATGCATTTCTCGTTGAGAATTAATCTTTCTTATTTAAAAATCTAACTGCGTGGTTGGAAGTTGTACTATTTTGTTAAAAATTTCTTATATAATAATTTCTTAAATATTTTATTGGTTGAAGATTTAACTACTTACAATTGAAAATTCGTTTTTTTTTCAGTTATAAATTAGTCTTCTAACTCAATATTTGAATATTCTATTTTTGTTTAAAAATTCAAATACTTTGTTCAAAGTTGAACTTCTTAGTTCAAATCGTAACCAAGTACATAGTTTAAGTTTCATCCAAATAATGATTAATTTTGAACAAAAATTCTGATAGTTGATATTTCAAGCAGAAAAAAATATTTTTTGTTGTTGAAGCTTTATTATTTTAGTTGAAAATTTATCTTTTAGGTAGAAAATTAATCACCTTAGTTAAAAAATCATCTATTTTGTTGGAAATGCAATATTCTTATTAAAAATATAGAAATATTCTGTTCATGATTCTTAAAAACTGAATTGGAACTTTATAAAAAAAAAAATGAAGAAAAGGGAAAATTTGGGTAAGAATATTCAATTTTAGGTGTTTTAGGGGATTATTAAATTTTAACCCGGAAAAAAGAAGATTTAAAAAAAATTCAAAGGACTGTGCTCCCTACGATGTTTATATTTTATCCTTGAATGTTTATTAATTAAATTTATTTCAGTTGGCCTGATCCTTCACAACGTAATCAAGTCAATTCAAGAAGTCTTCAGGATGTAGCGAAAAATGGCGCCAATTCTCAAGAAGATATTGAAGCTCAGGAGAAAGAAGAAAAGGTGGAAGCGGACGACGAAGAATTGTTGAATCGGGCTCGAGCTATGGACGAATATAAAGATAATCATCGACGTGGTTGGGGAAATCGAGCTAATCGGAGCTAAACTGGTTTTACCTGTTTTCCGAATCGTGTATTATTATTATTATTAATATTATTATATTGTTAATGTGAATATATCACCGATTCTTTTATCTGCATAATCGTATATTAATGTAATCTACAGTAATTTTTGCATTTGTTTATATTCCGTTTTTTTCAAACTGAAATTTCATAGGGAATTCTCCATAATTTAAGGTTTTTGTTTCATGAATAAATTTTCCGATTTTTGGAAATTCTTCTGAGTTATATGATGGATTTATTATTGATTGGTTGATACACTAAGTGAATGTTACTTTTATTGGCAGTTTTCAGTTTGTTTATTTATTAATAAAGCTAACGAATTTTGTGCGCCGTGAATTTCGTAAATCATTCCTGATAAAAGTGAAAATTTGAATTGTAAATGATTTTTTAATATTGGGAAATAATTCCGATCATAACATTTTACTAGGACACTATAATTGATCAACTTTTTCGCACTTTTAAAGATGTGAAAAATTAAATTATGGACAAAAACTTAGATATTAGAATATATTTATTTATTGTCGGTGTTTATTCATTTCTTTACTTTATTAGTTATTTATCTAATCGGAAATAATTTCAATCTTGAGAAGATTTTAAAGAATTTAATATAAAAAATATATATTTGATGATTTCGAAAAAAAATAATTTTTTAAGAATTTTCAAAGGTTTCAAGAGAATACGCACATTTTCTTAAGATTCTTGGAAGAAGCTTAAATAATTTTTCTTTTTGTTGAAAAAACGAATTTTAAGAGAAAATTGAACAAGGTATCTTCACAATTTTGGAAAATCTTTCGAAATTATAAAAAATGCATTGAAATCTTCCAGCTTTTTTTGCCACTTTTAGAACATTTTTTATCTTTTCTTTAGAGATTAATTTAAAAGAATCATTAAAAATTTTTCCAGGAATCTTAAGAAAATTTTTGGGTTCTCTTAAAACCTTTGAAAAATCTTAAAAAGCTTCTAAACATTTTTCGAAATCTTTAAAAATCTATATTTTGTTTGAATTTTTTGGAATATTTTCAAATTTTAAATTATTTAAAATTCTTTTCGAAACTTTTAGAAGTTTTGAAAAGATTAAAAAATAATTTAAAAATGGTAAAGATGTCAAATTTCTTTGAATGTAGATTTCGAAGAATAAGCTTTTTAAAAAACTTTGAAAGGTTTAAAGAGAATAATGAAATTTCTTAAGATTTCTAGAAAAACTGAAACTGATTTTTTACATTGAAAACTTAATTTAAAGAAAATATAAAGAAATATTTTGAAAGATTTCTAAAATTTTTTGAAGAATCCGGAAGATTTTAAAGCAATTATTTCAAACATGCAGAATTTTGAGAAAATGAGCTAGTGTTTCCTTGTTTTTTTTTCTTTACAATTCCCCATCATGAATTTTCAGCAAAATAAATCAACTATCAACTAAATTGATGGAATATTTAACTGGGTTAGTTGAATCTTCAGTTTAAAGATTAATTTGCAAAAAAAAAAAAGAATTTTTAACATAACAGTTAAATTTTACAAATCAAAGAGATGAATTTTCAATTAAAATGTAACTATTCAATTTTTTGTCGAAAAATGACATTTTTGAATCGAAAATTCGTCTTTTTTGATAGAAATTATTCTTCAATGGTTAAAAATTAACTTATTCCAGATAAAGATTCATCATTTAAGTTAAAAATTCATTTTTTGTTTAAAATTAAACTATTTTGGCTCAAGATTCGTCATTTGACTTAAAAATTACTAAAAAATAAATGTTTAAAATCTATTCCAGTTGAAGATTCATAATTTTGGTTGAATATTCATCACTTTGGTTGAATTTTTTTTTAATGGAAAATTAATTTTCATACCTTAAAATTTAGCTATTCTATTTTTGGAGAATTTAATGACTTGGTTGAAAGTTAAAATCATTCGTTAAATTTTTTTTATTGAAAGTATTATTTTAATGAAAAATTCATCTCTTTGGTCCAAAAATGAGCTATTTGGCGAAAATTTGGTTTTTCTTTGGCTGAAGATTAATTTTTTTAAACTGAAAATTTAACTATTCCAGTTGAATATTCCATCAATTGAGTTAAAAATTCATCTCTTTCATTGAAAATTAATTTTTTTAGATCAAAATTTAACTATTCGATTTTTGGTTGAACAATTCCCATTTTTATTTGAAAATTCGTATTTTTTGACAGAAATTAATCTTCTTCCTTGAAAATTGACCTTTTTGGTTGAAAATTTAATTATTCCAGATAAAGATTCATCATGTAAGTTAAAAATTCATTTTTTTGGTTTAAAATTCAACTATTTCAGCTCAAGATTCGTTATTTTACTTAAAAATTCATCACTTTTTTAGCAAATGTAACTATTTTTTTGAAAATTACTTATTTTTATTGAACGCTATATTTTTTTAAATGTAAATGTTACTATTTGAAATAAATATTTCAAAATTACCGTTATCAATTCATCTCTTTAGTTGAACTTTGATTTTTTTAACCGAGAATCCAAATATTCAATTTTTGGTTGACAATTTATATTTTTTAGTTGAAAATTCATATAGTTTTGTGAAAATTCTTATTTTTTGGTAGAAATTATTTCTTTTGGTAGAAAATTAATCTTTTTGGTTTAAAATGTATCTATTCCAGTTAAAGATTCATAATTTTAGTTGAATATTCATCACTTTGGTTGAAACTTTTTTTTTAAATGGAAAACTAATTTTTATACCTGAAAATTTAGCTATTCTATTTTTGGAGAATTTAATTAATTGGTTGAAAATTAAAATCATTCGTTAATTTTTTTGTTTGAAAGTATTATTGTAATGGAAAATTCATCTCTTTGGTTGAGAAATGAGTGATCTTGTGGAAAAATGAGTAATTTTGGTGAAAATCCTTTTTTTTCTGTGACCGAAAACCAATTTTCTATTTTAATTGAAAATGAAACTAAATATTCCAGTTGGATGTTCCATCATTTGAGTTAAAAATTCATCTCTTCCGCAGAGTATTAATTTTGTAACTAAAAATGTAACTATTCAATTTTTTGTGGAAAAACGATCTTTTTTAATCGAAAATTTGTCTTTTTTTTATAGAAATTAATCTTCTTTCTTGAAAATTGACCTTTTTGGTTTAAAATTTAATTATTCCAGATGAAGATTCATCATTTAAATTAAAAATTCAACTTTTTGGTTTAAAATTCAACTATTTCAGCTGAAAATTCGTCATTTTACTTGAAAATTCATAAATTTGTTACAAAATGTAACTTTTTTTCGAAAATTACTTATTTTTATTGAAATTTATATTTTTTTAACTGCGTATGTTACTATTCGAAATCAATATTTCATTTTTAGGTTGACAATTTATCTTTTTTAGTTGAAAATTCGCCTTTTTTGGTATAAATTAATTCTTTTTGTTGAAAATTAATATTTTTGGTTTAAACTTTACATATTCCAGTTGAAGATTCATTATTTTAGTTGAAAATTCATCACTTTGATTGACATTTTTTAAAATGGAAAATTAATTTATATACCTGAAAAATTAACTTCCATTTTTGGAGACTTTAATCACTTGGTTGAAAGTTAAAATCATTTGTTAATTTTTTTTTATTGAAAGTATGATTTTAATGGAAAATTCATCTCTTTGGTTGAAAAATGAGTTGTTTGGTTGAAAAGTGAGTAATTTTGGTGAAAATTCTTTTTTTCGATGACCGAAAATTAATTTTTTTTTTATTGAAAATGTAACTACATATTCCAGTTCGATATTCCATCATATTAGTGAAAAATTCATCTCTAGCTGAGTATTAATTTTGTAACTAAAAATGTAACTATTCAATTTTGTGTCGAAAAATTATATTTTTTAATCGGAAATTCATCTTTTTTGGTAGAAATTAATTCTTTTGGTTGAAAAATAATATTTTTGGTTTAAAATTTATCTTTTCCAGTTAAAGATTTATAATTATAAGTTGAAAATTCATCACTTTGGTTGACATTTTTTTTCATGAAAAATCAATTAATTTCTATAACAACTGAAATCTTTTTTGGATGAAAATATTTTTTCTGACAATTTGTCTTTTTAATTTAAAAGTTATTTTTTTTAAGTTGAAATATTGCATCCTTCTTGGACGAAAATGTAACAGCTTTGTTGGAAATTCAACTATTTCCTAGAAAATTTACATTTTGTTCAAAATTTGTATTTTTCTATAGAAAAGTCTATTGAAATTCTTTTGGATGAAAATTCAACTCTTTTTTTGAAATTTGTCTTTTTTATTTAAAAATTCACCTGTTTTAGTAGAATCTTCATTTTGCTTAGACAACGCAACTGTTTTGTTAGAAATTTAACAATCTTGTTAAAAAGTCATACTTTTTGGTTGAAAATTCGGCTATTTAGCAGAAAATTAACTTATAGTTTACAATTTTTATTTTGGTGTTGGAAAGTCAACTGAAATCTTCTTGGGATGAAAATTTAATTAATTTTTTGAAGTTTCTTTTTATTTCATCGATTTTAAAAGAAATATTTCATCTTTCTTGAATAAAAATACAACTGTTCGGTTGAAAAATCAACTCTTTTTTTAAAATTTGTTTTTCTAATTTTAAAATTCACCTGCTTTAGCAGAAATTACATCATTCTTGGAAAGAAATGCAAATGTTTGGTTTAAAATTCAACAATTTTGTTGAAAACTCATACTTTTTTGTTGATAATTCTGCTGTTTTGTTGGAAATTTAACTATTTCGTAGAAAATTTACTTTTTGTTCAAAATTCATATTTTGGTGATAAAAAAACGAACTGAAAGGTTTTCTCGATGAAAGTTCAACTTTTGAAAACAAATTGTTCTTTTTTTTTAACATTCATTTCTTTTAGTACAAATTCCATCTTTCTTGGATGAAAATTCAACTATTTGGTAGAGAATTCAACTATTTTGTTAAAAATGTATCCCTTTTAATTAAAAAATGCGCCTTTTTGGTTGAAAAATTCAATTTTATTCGTAGAAACTTATTCTTTATTAAAGAATTTATATTTCGATCTTGAAAAGTCAACTGGAATCTGTCCTGGATGGTAATTCAACTATTTTTTGAAAATTTGTTTCCTTTTTAAATGAAAGTTCATCTGTTTTAAGAGAAATTTCATCTTTTTGGATAAAAATGCAACTATTGGGTAGAGAATTCAACAATTTTGGTAAAAAATCATCCTTTTTGGGAAAAAATTCGTCTTTTTGGTTTGAAAATTGAATTTCTTTCGTAGAAACTTATTTCTTGATTAAAAGTTCATATTTTGATCGTGAAAAGTCAACTAAAATCTTTTTCAACAGAGAATTCAACTACTTTTGTTTATTTTATCTTTTTGATTTATAAATTCATCCGATTTGGTATGAATTTTTTGTTTTCATTGAAAATGCAACTTTTTGGTTAAAAATTATTCTGCTTTGCTCGAGTATTCAACTATTTTATTTGAAAGATTTGGTTGAATAGTGTTCTGAAGAGTTAAAATGTCAGAACAATAAATGCTCAACCAAAAAAAAAAAAAAATTTCAACAAAATAGTTTTGTTTTTCATAAAAAAATGTTTTTTAACCAAAAATAGAAGAATTAAATTCTCAGTTAAGACAATCTCAATTTTCAACCAAAAAAAATGAAATCTCAACAAAATAATTCAATTTTGAACTAAAAAAGATAAATTGACCAACCAAAAATATAATATTTCAATTTGCAGTTCGAAAAGTGGATAAAAAAAAGATTAATTAATTAATTTTCAACTAAAAATATACATTTTCAATATAAAATGGAATAGTTCAATATTTTCAGTTAAAAAATTAATGTTCAACTGAAAGGAAACGAATTTTCAACCAAAGAAATTCAGTTTTAATCACAATGATGGATTTTCAACCAAAAATATGAAATGTTGACCAAACAGTGGATTTTTCTAGCCAAAAAATGAATTTTCTATCAATGAGAGAAATGAATTCTTAACGAAAAATAGAATAGTTAAATTTTTTACTAAACAGACAAATTTTTAATGAAGAGGATTACATTTCTATCATAAATTTTCCACAAAAAATTGAATAGTTGATGTGAATTTTCGACTAAAAAAATGTCATTTTTAACCAAATATATGAATTTTAATCTAAAAATATAAATTTTCTACCAAAAATGAAGTAGGATAATCTTCAGTTGGTCAAATGAATTTTCAACCAAAGAAATTCATTTTTAACCAAAAAGGTGAAATTTCAACAAATGAGAGTACTATTTCACCAAAAAGACGGATTTTAAACAATAAATTTTCACCGAAAACAGGTAAATTTTCAATGAAATAGTATAATTTTCAACCAAGATGAATTAATTTCCATCAAAAGTGATACATTTTCGACAAAAAATGGAAGTTCAATTTTCAGTTTGAAAAATTAATTTTAAATCAGAAAAGTCTCATTTTCAATAAAATATTTTAATTTTTAAAGGAATGTTCAACCAAAAAGATGAATTATTCACCAAGAAGATTAAATTTTCTTCCACGAAATTCGAATTTTAAATGAAATACAGGAATTTTAAACCAAATATTTGAATGTTTAACATAAGATAAATTATGAACGAAACATATACGAGTTAAGTTTTCAGTTAAAAAAAATTAATTTTTATCTAGAAAACATAATTTTCAACAAAATAATTAAATTATGAATAAAGGAAAGGTTTTTCAACTATAATGATGAATCACCAACTAAATAAATAAATTTTTAACAAAGGAGTTCCACTTCCAACTAAGTAATTTAATTTTCTACTAAAAAAACAGATAATTTTTTAATGAAAAAGATTACATTTCTATCAAAAAAGGTCAATTTTCCACGAAAATGGAACAGTTAAAGTAAATTTTCAACTAAAATGATGAATCTTCAACTAAAAAATTTTAATTTTAAACCACATACATAAATTTCAAACTAAAAATATAAATTTTCTACGAAAAATAAATTGGGATAATTTTCAGTTAGTAAAACAAAATTTCAAACCAAAAACAAAGGAATTTTCAACCAAAGAAATTAATTTTTAACCAAAAGATGAAATTGCAACTAATGAGAGTACTCTTTCACCAACAAAAATGACGGATTTTCAACAAATAGTTAAATTTTCACCGAAAACAGATTTTTCAAATAAAAATTGGATAGTTAAATTTTCAGTGAAATAAATTAATTTTTAATAAAATTGAAGCAAATTTTCAACGAAATAGTATAATTTTCAACCAAGAAGATTAAATTTCTATAAAAAAAAATACATTTTCGACAAAAATGGAAGTCATATTTCCAGTTAAAAAAATTCATTCTAAATTTAAAAAATCTTCGTTTAAATTATTTGAAATCATATCAAATTTTTTATTAATTTTGAATCATTCCAGACCTTCCAAATATTTCTTCAACTTTCTCGAATTTTTTCTAGAAATAATAATAGGTGATCAATATTTATTATACATAAAAATTCAACAATTTTCCTTTTTTTTTAATACAAAAATTTCAAATTTTAAAGTTTCAAATTTCAGACTAAAACAATATTTTTAGTTTAATCTTTAACGTTACAATCTGGAAATTCTTAAATTTTGAACTGATTTCGAATCTTCTTGTAAAATCAATTGTTATTCACTTGTTAATCCTTAATGTATAGTTTAATTT
>CAKNXH010049295.1:1022-13438 GCA_932178445.1 Andricus quercusramuli
TGTTCCGGAGAGTTTTTGAGCAGCGATTCGACGGTAGAAATAAACTTGTTCTAACCCTTAAAAACGTGGGTATATATAGTAGAAAAAGTGATTGGGGATCGAAAAATAGTCCCTTCGTGGACCATTTTTGAGAAGATTTATTGCATTCTTGACCCAGATCCTGGAATAGTGCGTAGGTGGGAGGCCACGCGCCGGTGTTTCTAATGCATTTTCTCGAGGGGTTGTCGGCCGCCACATATCATTGTGACGTTTATAGCCTTTTCACCAATTGGGCCATGGTGGATGGGCCTCGCCGTGTTTCTTCGTGGGGCTTCCGATCTTCTGATTGGTCGTGACGTCAATGACCGCGCATGCACATTTGTATGATTTCTTGTTCTTTAGAATTTGACATAGAATCTTATAATATGATTCACAATATAAATATTAAATGTTTATAACAATGATAATTTATAATAATAGATAATGATGATTAATAATAAGAGATACATGGTTTAATTTATAAATGATGCACTACTCGGATATACATATAAAGTGTTAAATGTATCTATGGTCGGTAAGGTAGAGTGTTTATGGTAAAGACAGTTACTGAATATTTATCATAATTGATATTGAATAAATAATGATTATTATAAATAACTGAATATTATGTTTATATAGCGGTTACAGGCCGTGATATTTCAATAATCTATGAGTGTTGTTCAGAGAATATATTCAAAGATTACTTGCTCTTATGGTAATGATAGGTTCTTAATATTTATTATAATTGATATTGATAAATGATTATTATTATAAATAACTGAATATTATGTTTATATAGCGGTTACAGGCCGTGATATTTCAATAATCTATGAGTGTTGTTCAGAGAATATATTCAAAGATTACTTGCTCTTATGGTAATGATAGGTTCTTAATATTTATTATAATTGATATTGATAAATGATTATTATTATAAATAAGTAAATATTATGTAATATATAACGGTCACAGGCCGTGACAGTTTCATGCCTTGTATGTTGTGAACAGTTTAATTAATTATTGGTCGATCAATTTTGTTAGAAACTTTGAATTAAATAAAGCTTGATTTAAAATTTTTTTTCAGTCAAGTCACATACATTGATTATTTACTTGAAGGTTATGTAATTGGATATTGGTTATTATTGCTATAATTAAACTTTACATTTTCTTTAAAATACCTGTATTGCAATTATATAATCTTTTCAAATGCTTGTGACGTTGTGAAATGACTTTATTTGAATTCATTTTTCAAGATGATATGTACATATATTGTAGTTCTTTTTTATTAGTTTAAAAGGTTAGTAATACATTAAATGTACAGAAATGAAATTTCAAATTTAAAGGAGAAGATAATCTAGAAATAATTTCAATGTTTCAATGGAAATAATTGTGTAATGCTTTCCATGTTATGAACTGGTTAATTAATTATTAACTGATCCATTGAAACTTATATTTTCTGTAATTGGTTTAGAAGATTATTAATAAGTCAAATATTCAGAAATTAAAGTTCAAACTAAAGGAAATATATAAAGTAAAAATTATGTGAATGTTTTAATGAAAGTTATAGTTTAATGATTCTTCTATTTTGAACTGATGAGTTGTGTGATCAAAAAAAAAGAGGAGGAAAATAAAAGGTTTGAAGAAGAAGCGGAGACGGCTAGGACGGATGAAGAGGTTTGGAAGGTGGTAAATAAAGAGAGAAGAAGAAGGAAAAGAGTAAACCAGGATATTGAGCCGGTAGAATGGAAGAAATATTTAATGGAATTACTAGGAGGGGTAGAGAGGAAAGTTAGGAAAGGAGGAAAATATGGTAGGGAAACAGATGAGGAGGCCATTACAAGGGAGGAAATAGTCACGGTATTAGGGATGATGAAAGATGGAAAAGCACCTGGTATAGATGATATTCCAAATGAAGTACGGAAATATGGAGAGACAGAATTAAAGGAATGGGCATGGATAATGTGCGATAGAGTATGAAGGGGAGAGGGGTGGCCAGAGTTATGGGTAGAAGAAGTAGTGATACCAATAGTGAAGAAAGACAAATGGGAGGAGGTTAATGATTATAGAGGAGTGACATCAATGCCAACACTATATAAGGTATATGTGACTGTTTTACCGGAGAGGTTAAAAAAAGAAGTTGTGGAGAAAAAGATAGAGCCACCCAATCAGACAGGAATTTGAAAAGGGATGGGAGTGATCGACGATATATATGTTCTGAACTATTTAGTAAATAGGAGAATTAAAAGGGAGAAAGGGGCAATGATAGCAATGTTTGTGGACCTAACGGCCGCGCTTGACTCATTAGACCGTGGTGAGATAGAAAAAGTTATGGTGAAAAAAGGGGATACGAGAGGGATTAACAAAGAGAGTATCGGGAATTTTCAGAGAGACAAAATGCAAGGTAAAAGTAGGAGAGCAAGTGGGAGATAGTTTCTTGTTGGTGAGAGGAGTAAGGCAAGGATGTCTTAGATACTTAGATGAAAAAAGTTGAATTTAAATGTAGAGAAGACAAAACTAATGAGATTTATAAAAGGAGGAGGAAGAAAGGAAGAATGGACGGGGAGATGGAAGGGAATAAAATTAAATGAAGTAGAAGAGTTTAAGTATTTGGGATATACCTTGCAAGAAAATGGAGACCGTAGAGCTCATATATAAGAAAGGATGAAAAAAGCAGCAGGGGTAATGAAACAGATATGGGGAATAGGAAAAAGTAGGTTTAAAAAAATTGGAGAAGGAGAATGTGGTTATTTGATACGCTGGTATGGCCGGTATTAGGTGACGGAGCAGAGACATGGGGATGGGAAGAAAGGAAAGAGATTAAGAGTTGACAAGAAAGGTATGTAAGGTGGACGCTAGGGTTAGACGGGAGGGCGCTGGGATATATGGTGAGAGAAGAAACGCAAAGGGATAAATTAAGTACTAGGGCAGGAAAGAGTGCATGGAATTTTGAGACTAAGCTGTGGGAGGGAAAGGGAGGGGAGTTAGCGAGAAAGTGTTTGATGGAGGTAGAAGAAAGGAGAGGGAGGACTATGGAATTAACGAGATGGTAGGAAGAAAGGAGGGACTGCTTCAAGGCTAGAGATATAGAAGACGGGACTGGAGTCAACTATGAAGGAGTGGAAAAAAGGGAGAGAGAAAGACAATTAATCGAAAGATGGGGGATGATTCAGAAATCAAAATATAATATATGGTATAAGATGATAAAAAAGGAAGAAGTACAAAAGTATTTAGAAGAGGGATGGGGAGAGAAAAGATGGACCAGAATAGCAAGATTTAGATTGGGAAACGAGGTAAGGGCAAGTATGTATGGGGAAAAGAAAGATAACAGGAAGTGCAGAATTTGCGAATAGGAAGAGGAAACATGGGAGCATGTATGGGAAGGATGTAGGAGAGGAATGGAAGATAAAGGAAGCTGGCAAGAGAATGTGGTAATGATTCTAGGGGAGGATGGTTTGGGGGAAGAGTCAATGAAGGAGTTAGAGGGTGCTAGGGGAGCAAATGAGAAAGAATGAAGTCCCTTAGGGGAAACATTATGAATAAAGAAAAAGTACATATTGTCCGCCAATGTTTGTGATGTTGCGAAATAATTATTTGAATTTAATTTTCAGAATTATATGTGAATATGTCTTAATTTGTTCTGAAATTACTCTAAAAGGTTACTTATAAACCGAATTTTCAGAAATGAAACTGTAAATTTTAAAAAAATGCAAAGTAAAAACTGTTTGAATGCCTGAATGAAAATTATAGTTGAGTGCTTTTTATGTTGTCAACAGATGAATGAATCATTAGCTGATCAATTTTTTTCAATATTAAATTAGGATTTTTTCCTTTTAATTTTTGGTATTTAAACATATTAAACAATAAATAAGTTGTGAAATAAGTACCTGAATTCTGCTTTCAATATTATATGTACATATTTTTTACTTTTCTGTGGAATTAGTTTAAAAGGTTATTATTAATTCAAAATTTCAGAAAAATGTAAAGTAAAAATCATTCGAATGTTTTGATTAAAATAACTGTTTATTGCTTCTTATGTTATGAAATGATTAATTATTATATACATATATTTTAAATTTTCCTGGAATTAGTTTTAAACGTCATTAATGAATTCAATGTATAGAAATGCAATTTCAAATGAAAAAATATATTTTGAATGTTTCAACGAGAACAATTGCTTAATGCCTTTTCTGTTGTGAACTTATAAATTATATATTAACTGATTATATTCTATGAATAAATTAAATCTTCAGAAATAAAAGTTCAAATCCTTCATGTGGAAAAGGCAATCTCCATCTTATGTAAGATTGTAGTATAGAAGGAATCGTTATTTAATCAAATACTGGATATGATTTGTATAATACAAGTTTATTTGTATTTAAAATACTTCTATTCCAATTTTATAATTTTCGAAATGATTGCGATGTTGTCAGATAATTATCTGAATAATCTCCAAACTTATATGTAAATGTGTTCTAAGTTTCTATGGAATTAGTTAAAAATATTATGAATAATTGAAATTTTCAGAAAAATATAAGATAGAAGTTATTTTGATGTTTCAATGCAAATAATATTATTGATTGACTTTTATGTTCTGAACAGATGACTCAACTATTATTAACTATTGAATGATTTATTATTTTCAAAACAGTGAATTACATAAAGATTTACTTTGCATTGTTTTCAATTAAGTCACATAAATTGATTATTTACATTAAGGTTATGTGATTTAATATTGGCTGCTATTTTTATGATAAAAATGTATCTTTTCTTTAATATATCTCCATTAAAATGATATAATTTTTTCAAAATGTTTGTGATGTTGTGCAGTGAGTATCCGAATTCAATTTTCAAAATTATATATGCATATATTTCAATTTCTCCTGGTATTACTTTGGAAGGTTATTAATAATTTAAATTGATAACATAAATTGATTATTGACTTTGCGATGATCTGAAATGTTTATCTGAATTCAACTTCCAAAATCATATGTACATATGTTTTGATTTTTTATGAAATTTGTATAAAATATTATTAGTAATGTAAATTTAAGTAATGCAATTAAACATTTTGAACATTTTAATTCAAAATTGATTGAATATTTAAATGACAATAATCCTGTGATGCTTTTTGTGTTTTTAAATGAGTGATTAATTATTGATTCTACTAGAACTTGAATTTTCTGGAATTTTTTAAAAAGCTTATCAATAAATCAAAATATTCAGAAATGAAGTTAAAAATTGAAGAAAAAAAATATGGAGTAGAAATAATTTGATTGTTTCGATGAAAATAATTGCTTGAGGGTTTTTATGTTGTGAACTGTTTAATTAATTATTAGCTGATAATTTTAACCACAAAATTGAATTACATAAAGATATAATTTAAATTGTTTGAAATTCAGAATCATAAATTGATTATTTACTTCCAGGTTTAGTAATTGAATACTGGATATAATTTGCATAATAAAAGTTTATTTAAATTTGAAATACCACTAATTACATTATTGTTTAAATGATGCTGATGTTGTGAAACGAGTGTCTGCATTCAATTTTAAAAATTATATGTGAATATGATTTTATTTTCTCTGAAATTAGTTGGGAGGTTACTGATATATTAAATTTTCAAAAATAATAGTGAATTTTTTTCTCATTGTAGTATACAAATTATTACAATGTTTGAATGAAAATTATAGTTTAATGTTTGTCATGTTATAAACAGATCAATTAATCATTAGCTGATTATATTTTTCAACAATTTTAAATTACATGATGATTGAATTTCAATTTCTTTTGATTAGGTAACATAAACGGATTATTTACTTCAAGGTTATATAATTGACTATTGACTATACATTGTATAATAAGAGTTTGTTAATGTTTAAAATACCTCTATTCCAATTATATATATTTTTTTAATTTTTTGATTTTGCGAAATAAGTATCTGAATTTTCATTTCGAAATTATGTGCACATATATTTTAATTCTCTCTAGAATAGTTTAAAGGGCTATTAATAATTCAAATTTTCAGAAAAATATGACGTTAAAATTATTTCAATGATTCAATGAAAATAATTCTTCACAGCTTTTTGTGTTATAAAATCAAGAATTTGATTGGTCAAGGAATTTGAAGGAATAAATAGTGATTCGAAAATTGAGTAAAGGAGAAAAATGAACCCAAAAGTTGGCGCGCGCTTGCGCGCGCACATAATAGTCTAGTATAGATGAAAACAGGATGTCACATGTATACACTTGCATATTTGGGCATGAAAAATGACTGTTTTATCTCTAGGGAAGAAATAAAACATTCTTGTTTTTCTCGTAATAACCTTGAACCTGTTGACATCAATTCGGCTTTTACAATTCTTACACTGTAGCAGCTATCGGATGCAACCTGATCCGTGAGAATGAATCAAATTCATATAGACGAAAACAGGATGCCACATCAAATTTCACATGTATACGCCTACATATTTGCGCCTTAAAAATTACTGTTTCATCTATAAGGAAGCAATAAATCATTCTTGTTTTCCTTGTAATAACCTTGAACCTGTTTACATCAATTCGGCTCTGACAATTGCGCAATATTCTGTGACGTCATCATGAGCTTCGAGAATGTTCTAGAAGCTTAGCACGGACATGAACCACTACAGGCTAAAAGCTTCTCGATGCCGGTAAGGTAGGAATCTTGATCCAGAACTCCCCCTGTATATCTACTATTTGTTGTTTGTATTGAAAGCTTATATTTTTGAATTCAACTGTATTGTAGAAAGTTCTTTTTTTTGTTCAAAATTTCAATAATTTTGTAGAAAATTGGTTTTTTCATTTGAAAATTAGTTTATTGAAATGAAAATGTAGCAATTCCATTTTTGGTTCAAAGTTCCTTATTGACTAAACAATCTTTTTTGTTTAAAAACTCAATTCTTGTTGAAAATTCGTGTTTTCGGATTAAAGATTTGACTGTTTTATAGCAAATTTGAATTTTTCCTCAAAAATTGGACAGTTTCGTAGATAATTCAACTAATTGGTCGAATTTTGAACTACACTGTTAAAAATTCATAGTTTTAGTTAAATTTTTTTTTTTTTGTTCAACGGCTATACCACGCTGAAAGCACCAGTTGTTGTTGACCCGTCGTGGGTGTGGTGGACCCACACTGGTAGTATTTATACACCTAGAAACACTACCCGAATCGGGTAGTAAGGCAATGAACTTTCGAGTTCGAAATGCTAATCAATTTTTTTTTTTTTTGTTCAAAACTAAGAATATAACTGAAAATTTCAATGTTTGGTTGAAAATTAACGTTTTAATTAAAAATTCATATTTTTGTGTTGAAAAATCAACTTCATTGTGGAAAAGTCTTCTTTCAGGCTTCAAAATTCAACAATTTGGGAGAAAATTCAGTTTTTTCAATTAAAAATTAATTTTTTGGAACGAAAACATAACTATTTGATTTTTCGTTGGAAACTGATGTTCTCTATTCAACAATTTTTGTTAGAAAATTATCTTGTTCATTTGAAATTTAAAATTGCGAAATTTAAAAATAAATGATTTGCTCAGTTACAATTTTTTTGAAAATATGCAAAAACATGTTGTTTTTTTTTTATTGAGTCATATGCACACGTTTTAAAAAATTTTGAATACGTCAAACCTGAAATTTATTCAGCTTGAACCAAAGAAACCTTTTTTTGTTTCTCATTACTAAAAAATAATAACATGTTTCTTTGGTTCAAGCTGACGAAATTTCAGGTTCGAATCAATCCAACAATCATGTTTTTGCATATTTAAAAAAAATTTTAAATAAGGCAACATTTTTTTTATTTGAAAAAATTTTTAATTGTAAATGCAAGAAAGAGAACAGAAGATATTAACCGATTTCAAAATGTTCTCTTAACTTGTTTTGGATGTCGCCCCAGAAATTGTTATCCCTCTGCTCAAACGATTCGATTAATTTTTAGCATTTTTACTTCGCTCTACTGAAGAGTTTATTTTTAAATGTACATTGAAAGTATTAATTATAGTAAGGATGAAATGACAAATCTTGGGAAAAAATATTTATCAGAACGATGTTAAACATATTAAAAGTTTGTATTTAACTAATTTTATTTGTTCTCTCACTTTTTTATATCACTCTGGATGAATTTCCAACGATCTAAGTACATCCAATTTTTTAAAATAAATCTTTAATGGCAGAAATCATTGAAAACTCATTGATAATTATTTAAAAATGTAACACGTCTTACAAAAAGTTTGTTCTTTTCGGCATATGAAAATAAATATTTAATCTTTCCCCTATTTTCCCCTTTTTCGTCAGAAAACCACCCTATTGCCCCTTTTTTGAGCTCCTTTTGCGCTGTGCTCCCTGAAATAAGGAAAAAGATTCAAAGAAGTAGACATTCATTTGGGACGAAGCACCGATGGCAGCACGTTTTGCGCTCGAAGTCATGGACAGAACATTGCGTGATTTCATGTCTAATGATTTGCCATTTGGCGGACTTTTTGTTGTTTTGGGTGGTCACTTCAGGCAATTGCTGCCCGTAAATAAACGAGCAACTCGCAGTCAACTCATCAATCAAATTCAGTACTTTGTGGAACAGTTTCAGAATGCACTGTTTATCGGAGAACATGCGAGCTTTACCAAAAGAAAAATACATAGTTTTCTCAATTTCTTCTTGGCATGGGCAATGGTACTTTGAATGACAAATCGGAAAATATACCAGTATAGATAGTACGGAAACAACCGACGAGGAAGGAGACATCAATCATGAGGCCATACTGACGGAATATTTCAATACTTTGAATCCTCCGAGCTTGCCACCTCATGAATTGCGATTGAGAAAATACGCAGTGGTAATGCTTATAAGAAATCTAAGCATAAGTGAAGGACTTTGCAATTGGACTAGTTTGCTCGTATTAATCTTTTCCCCTAACGTTTTGCGATGTGAAATTTTGACAGACAGTAGAGCGGGCGTAATCGCTTATCTCAATCGGATTACACTGCACTGTGAAAATACTTATCCATTTTCATTCAAAAGGAGACACTTTCCAGTTAAAGTAGCATCTGCAATGAAAATCAACAAATCAAAAGGTCAAACTTTCGATCGAATTGGAACTGATCTAAAAAAATATGTTTTCAATCAGGGACAGCTGTGCGTAGCTTTTTCAAGAGATCTTAGGATTCATTGAGAGTTTATTTAAGTAGCAACGCCATACAAAATGACAATAAAATAAAAAATTACGTTTTTCAAGAGATTTTTGCCTGATTAGAAAACTCCGTGTCTCAATATATTCGAAAAGTTTTATATAATATAATACATGAGTATAATGAAATGTCTACCCTAGACGAAAATTTAATTTATATGCGAGACGGAAATAATTAGTTTCGATATTTTCAATAAGTATTTAGCCTTAGAAATGGAGCTTTGTTTAAATGATATATGCTTCTAATTAGATTCATTTTGTATTTGTATATTTTCAACAGATGGCATATTGCTTCTAATTTATCTATATTTTATGCATAATTCAATTCAAAAATGCATTGAAAAATACTTTAATAAATCTTAATTCATCACATTTGAATGGATTTAAATTGAAGTGTTCTTAATTAAACAAAATAACAGAATTGTCGCGCGCGTAGCGCGCGGAATATTCTAGTCTCTTATAAATAAGACTTCTAAGAACTTACTGCTAAAAGTTATATGCAAATGGTTTTATTGTAAACTCTTTATCTTTACTGATCATTGCCCTTTCACTTTTGAAACTTTCAAGAACCTGTATAAAAAATATGGCATATCATTCATTGAATACTAGTTCTTACGTATTTCCGTTCTTAAAATTCAAAGGTACCAGAAGATAGTCAGTAGATAAAGAACAATTATTATCATTGTCTTTTCGCTTGCAAGTTCCACCTGTCGTGTGACTTTCCAAAGAAAAGATACTTGTTTAAAGGAACCAAGAAGGAATAAGAGAATGAAGAGTCGCTATGAGCGTGTGAGATAAGGACAGATGAAAGAGGTGACCGGAGCGAGAAAGGGGAGATTAAAAAGAAATGCTTCAGACGAAATAATCTCCCGTCGAAGGAAGACTGCTGCGCAGGCCGTAAACCCTAACCGGTCCAAGAATCCGGAGCCACGCTTATAGGCAGTGGTTACCAACCTTTTCAATTTATAAAGACAACGTATACATATACATGTAAGAAAAATGTATCTGGTAAATACACGTTGATTTTATGAAACTGGCACGCTATCTTTATTATACAAACGCTGGTGCAAAGTAACGTACAAGGCTATGTGTATTTTTACATTCTTATCAGAGAAGGTGTTACACTGTTAGAAAAAGCTGTCTTAAATTTAATACAAATGTATATGAAGTCATTTGCATATACAGCAGTTGAAATTTAATGGATATCAAAATATGAATAGCTGTACTTTAAATTAAATTTAATATACAGGTCGGTATAGCAGCGTGCTTGAAAACTCAAAGTGCTTTCATTTCCTTAAATCTTATTAAATATTCGCAATTGAAGTAATAATCTAGAATTCGACAAATGAATTCCTTTTTATGATCAAAGTGTAACGTGCCCCACCACACGTGTTCCGATAACGAAACATAAAGGGCACGTTGTCATGTGACGCTGTTACTGTAAGGATATGTAACAGTTATAAAATTCTGTGATGTAACTAATATAGAACAGAGTGATAAAACTGTTATGTCACTAAATCTCACAGGTGTTCCAGGAACGGAATATAAAGGAGACACTGTTCTGTAACGCTGTTACTGTAAGGATATGTAACAGTTCTGAAATTCGGTAATGTAACTAATATAGAACATAGTGATAGAACTGTTACGTCACTAGAATGTCACACGTGTAACAGAAATGAAACATAAAGGGCATACTGTTCTGTAACGATCTTAGATCAGAGTTGTGCCGACGGTCCACAGTGGGATGAAATCAAAAAACGAGGTTCAAAATAACTTGCAGTTGGCCATTCTTAACCGATTTTGATTTTTTTTTAACTTTTATGTTAATGTAAAGAGTGAAGAAAAAGTCGATTTTTCCGTTTTTTTTTGTTTATCTCCGTTAACATTTTTTTTCTATGATCAGCATTTCCAGACTTCATGCACGGGGGTAGTTGACAGCAAAAACAAATTATGACATTGTTAAGTCAATTATTATAAACAAATTAACTTGACAAATAGTGTACACTATGGATTCTTTGTTTGCAAAGTAAATTTTTGTGTTAAAATGACTTGCTTTGATCGAAAAAATTTAATTCGATCATAAAAATTTGACATCTGATATGTTTTATTGATTTTATAAACAAATTATATGAACAAATGCCTAGTGTGAACAATTAAAGGCAGAAAACAATCTTTTTTCTCTTAATTCTTCTCAAATTATATCGCCAGTGATGTTTAATGATGGACAATTATCTTTCAATATTTTTTATCAATTTTATACACAAATTATATAAACAACTGCCCAGTGTGGACATTTAAAGGCAGAAATAAATAGTTTTTTCCCCTAATTTTCCTCAAATTATGTCGCCAGTGATGTTTGATGAGGAAAAATCATCATCCGATATTCTTTATCAATATTAAAAAAAAGATTATATGAACAAAGGCCGAAAGAAATAGCTTTTATTCTTAAATTTCCCTAAATTATGTCGCAAGTAATGTTTAGTGATGAAAAATTATCATTTGATATTTCCGATTAATTTGATAAAGAAATTATATAAACAAAGGACCAGTGTGGCTACAATGGACTGGAAGCATTCTGACAGTATTCTAGATCCTGAAGCCCTCAGCTCCTTATTTTAGATTAGAGACTTAGGAATTAAAACTTGATCACAACTAATCAATGGAATCTTAAGAAATCGACAAAGGCTTATGATACCCGGCAAGTGTATGCTTATTGTTGTTGTACATATTTACATTTTCAACAATTCCTAAGAAAGCTACATTACGAAAATTGAAAGAAACAACAATTACCAAACAATTACATCACTGGCTACATACTTCGAGGCTAGTTGCAAAAAACGAATGTTTTCTGCCTTTAAACATCCACAATAGGTATTGATTTATATAAAATTTGTTAAAAAAATCAATAAAAATATTAGATAATAATTTTTGATAATAATTTTTGATAATAATTTGCTGAAAACACCAGTTCTCGTAAGATCACTGAAGTTATGCAGTGTTGGGCGCGGTTAGTACTTGGATGGGTGGCCGTTCGGGAATACTGCGTGCTGTTGGCCCATCGTGGGTATGTGGCTAGCCCACACTACACTAGTAGTAAATAATCCGCCTAGGAACACTACCCAAATCGGGTAGTGTCACGCCTACCACAAAAGGGAAATGGCTTAAGGCCATGTTATACATTAGTCACGTGACCCAGCCAGTCCTGAGA
>CAKNXH010049306.1:2856-15926 GCA_932178445.1 Andricus quercusramuli
ATAACTAGCGGCTGACCAGGCTCTAATCCTGAATTAGTGAAAATTTACACTTATAGTGGAAAATAATTTTTAGTCAGTCATTAGAAAAATAAAGGGAGTACAGCCAGTAACAGGCCGGTCATCAAATAGTGGCTGACCAGCCCATAACTAGCGGCTGACCAGGCTCTATTCTTCAATTAGTGAAAATTTCACTGAGTAAATTATAAATTGAGTCTTTAAATGATGAAATAATATTTCGTAATTCCACTGTCGTAATAGTAAGACAGCAGCCATTTTTCGAGTCAAAAAAGGCAAATATTGACTAATTATTCATGAAACCTTGTCATGTTTGTGTTGCCTGAAGATGACTCAACATTTATTTAAACATTTCACGAAAAAACCTTTTTACACTTTCAATGAAATTTTAAATATTCTTCAATAAAGTTTTTCATTTACCTCATTTTTTGACACTATTTCTTCCATTCAAACGCAATAACTTCTTAATACTTCACGAGGATAGAGCTGATGCAAACTTTTAAAAGGTTTATAATACTGTCATGGCATTATTTTAATGAGGTTGAAGATCTTACACAATCGTCTCGATTCATTCAACTCTCCTATCATGCGATTTTCTAACTCTCTATTCGCATCCCCACTACTGCCACGTTAAACAAAGCATTTATTCACACACACACACACACACACACACACACACACACACACACACACACTTTCTCTATTCGCTCTAAAGACTCCTTTTCGGTATCCCCACTGCTGCCACGTTAAGCGGAGCATTTGTATACTCTCTCTTTCTCTCTCTCTCTCTCTCTGCACTCTCTTACTATGCGATCTCCTCAAAACTGATGATGATTCCTCACGGAAAATTTTCAAGTTAATCCATAAAAGTTTCACATCTGCCATGTGACCCCACTACTACAAATAATAATAATTTGTTCAAACTTTAATTTTTGCTGAACCTCATTAATTATCAAGTCACTCCAGTTAAAAAATAGACAAATTGTCAATAATTTCAACAAAAAACCGCAATTTTCTACCACTAAGCAAATAGAATATTATAAAAAATAATAATAAATTACTCAACAAATTATTTTTATAAACACGAATTAACTGTTATTTCAGTCTAATTAAAAAGTGCAGAAAAAGTTACAAATGCCAGGGAAAAACGTGCAACTATATAGTATTAATCTATAAGAAGATAGCTATAAACAACAATAATTTGTTTAAACAATTCTTTTTACTGACTTGAATTAAATATCAACTCACTTCAACTGAAAAGTGGACAAAAAGTGAGAAATTAAAAAAAAAACTCGATTTTTACCATTATTCGATGAGAATATTATTAACAATAACATTATATTGTTTAAACACTTAAGTGACGAATCTGCAAAAAAATTATTTTTTACAAAGTAGTTCTACCTTCAACGTCTCGTGGGGGTGGGGGGAGGGGGTGAAGGAACTCCTGCGGCTAGTCACAGAAATAATTTTGGTAAAACCCCTACCCCTTATCGATTCTCGTAAGGGCGGAAAAGCACCCCTGTGACTGGCCACAGAAATAACTCCTACCCCTACCCCTTTCCAACGTGTCGTGGAGGGCAGAAAGTCACCACTAGGACTGTTCACAGAAATTAAATTGGTCAACCCCCTAACCTTTTCCATCACCTTATGGGGGAGGCCTCCTCCCCATGAATGGTCACAGGAAGCCACCCCTGTATCTACTCACAGAAATAATATTAGTCAAACCCCTACCCTTTTCTACCAAGTTGTGACGGGAAGGGTGGAAAGGAACTCCTGTGACTAGTCACAGAAATAATATTAATCAATTCCCTACCGCTTTCCAACTTCTCGTAGAGACGAAAAAGCACCGATTTGTCTTGTTATAGAGGTAATGTTATTATAATCCCTACTTCTTCCCAATTCCTCGCGGAGGGTGGAAAGGCACCCTTGCTACTGGTTACGAAAATAATTTAGTCAACAGGCTTGACACTGCCCTTGCGGGGGCCTTTCAAAATAATACCAAGAAGTTGGACACTCAACAACACCTCCTATGGGTTCCGAATTTAGGTGGAAGTGGCTGAGTCTCAACTCACTCACAAGCTGTACATGGACGACATGAAGGTTCATGCAAGCTCAGAGTGGAAACTGAATAGCCTACTTAACTTCTTGCTTCGGTTCTTCTATGACATCCGAATGTTTCTGGGTTTGGACAAATGCAGAGAGCTGCATTTCTCCCGTGGAGAGATAAATGCTCCACTGATGCTGGAAGACTGCGCTCTGATTGAGGCGTTGACTGATAAAGAATCATACAGTGGCATATTGCAGGCGAGGGGTCCGCTCCACTCTGCAATTAAAGAGGTGCTTGAGACTGCTTTTTCGTGTCAACTTAATTTGTCCTCGACTGACCTCGAGAGAATCAACAGAATCATCTGCGTGGAAATGTCTGATCACTAAATGCACCATGAAAGGACATCTGTAGATAGAATAGTTCTGCCCCGCAAGCTTGAAGGCAGAGGGATCTTGGATGTTCATCAATTGTTTGACACGCAGGTTACGCAATGGCGCGAATATTTCCAAAACAGGACTTATATCTCACTCTGCGGCTACATCTGTAGTGTTGACCTGTATACCTCCTCGAAACTGGTAGCTGTTTTTTCAGAACATCGGACATCTCAACGCTGAACAGCTATCTGCTCAGGAGCTAGGTAAAGAGCTGCATAAGCAACAATTGAAAACATCAAATTTTCCTTGCGTGGATAGTGGTGCCTCAAACCTTTGGTTGAGGTGAGCAGGACTCTCTCCAGAGAGGAACGAATTTGTCTTTGCTATCCAGGATTAGGAATTACCAAAAAAACATCCTCAGTATGGCGGCAGTTATTGAGAGACGCCGCCTTTGTGAAGATCCCAATGAGAACAGGATACACAATTGATAACTGTACGATGCTTGCCTCGCAAGATTACACGCGCAGACATAATGATGTTGCTGGGATCATTCACTAACAAATTGCTCTGAACACTGGTTTAGTAGAGAGATTTAAACCTGACTACAAATATAGCCCAGTTAAATCTCTAGCGAACAAACACCAACTCCTTTACTCGGGCAGGTGTATTCAGACTGACCGCCTAATCAGACACAATCGTTCAGACGTCGCCGGTTTAGATAAATAATATTAATTTACATGTAAAAATGTAGTGTTTGCAACAACATTAGGCTCTGATATGTTGAGAAGATCCAGAAATATTCGAAACTGAAGCAGGAGGCCCTGACCGTCTTGAGGGTGAACAAGGGCACTGTCAACCTGGTCGTAATCTTCTCCACTGGGAACTTTCATACGAGGTGGTTACACATTTCGGAAGAGCTAGGAGCTCGCAATTTCCTACATCTAATTCAGAAGGCAGTATTTCTAAACACGTGCCAAATCGTCCGGAGTTTTCTGGGCGTGAACAATGATAGCGGCTAAAATCGCCTTCTGTGGCCATCCCGCGTACCCGATATATGACTGTGAGGAAGACAGCTTTAATTTTCTACTTTTAATTTTTGACCGCTTTTGTACATTTGTATCTCTGAGTACGTGTGTGAAATTATGTTTGTCCCCCCACATTCAATGTGAATGAAATTGATATTTTGAATCGTTGACCTCAGTCGTCAGGATGAAGTATCCCCGCAGTCGTGTTGTGTGGCAGTAACAAAGGATGTGAATAGCTGGCTCGTTATCCTTTCCGCACAGGCGTCAAAGGGGGTTATCTTCGAAACCTAGCGCACGTCTGTGATAGCCGAGGATTCCATGTCCTATAAACATTTCGTTTAGTACCTTGACTTCGTTCCTACCGATGTCGCGTATCTGTTCAGCTCGATTAGGGGCTTCATTCAAATCCATTAGTGTTTCAACCTGTCTGCAGCCAGTGACCAAGATAGCCACTGCTTCTGATGTTCCTTGATCAAGCAACTCTTGATTTGTTCAGTGACTAACCTCCTGGAAATCCCTACAACCGATTCAGGATCAGTGAGCTCCACAGTAGAGTCACGCTGTTTTCCGCTACCAGATTGTTGAGCGTCTCAAGGTATTGCCATACTAGTAGCGACGTAGTCGTTGTTTTATTCAATGTCAGTATATGTTCCCTGCTGTCTGAGCAGATACGGATTTCGTTGTTGTAGCCATACTCTGGTGTCTTGTAGGCGCACTGCAACACGAGCATAATCTCAGATCATAGGACTGTGTCGGAGGACCTCATCAGGAGTAAGAAGCCTATTTCACTCCTTCTACTATAGACACCCGCCAATCTATAAGCCAGTTGTTCTCATCACTAGGCAAGTATGCCTCGCCATGATCTTATTCCTCTCTCGTTCTTAGGCTCACAAGATACTTTTTGTTGGAAGGATAGCGGATGGGCGTTTTGTCTCTGAGAATGCTCACGTTATCGGTTGGGATCTGCAATTCCGTCGCAATCCTTCCGCTGCTTACAATATTTCATCGCCAGGCTGCCTTCGCAGCTAAGGCCTTGATGGTCAGATGAAGGGGCTCTAAGCTCTATTAATGCCCTCAATTCCACTTTGGGTGTCGAATTTGCGGCGCCAGTAACGCCTCTTCCAAACGGTCCCCTGATTCTTTTAGTCCAGACTTCACAGTGGACAGTTCGACCCTACTCCACGAGACCACCGCTGCATATATTAGCCTGGGTCGCAGGATCACTGTATAGATCCACATATGTAATTCTTGTTTCAAGCCGCAGCTTTTCCTTATGGCTCTTCTACAAAAACCTCAGGGTCGCCTCGAGCTTTTTATACTTATTTCCTAGGTGACCGTTCCATAAAAGCTTCTTACCTAAGACGACGTCTAGACATTCAGCTCGTTCTTTGATTTCCAGCTTCTGTTGTCTCAATTTCAGTGTACTCATGGTACCCCACTTTTTCCGTCTGATGAACACAATCGCGTCCGTCTCACTCGGATGAAACAATAACTTGGTCTTCTTGCACCAGGAATCCACTATCACCAGTACTTTCTGCGTTACCTCGAAGAGCGCATCCAGATGCAAGCCTCGCACGATGACAAGAATATCGTTCGCATAGCCTCTAACCTGGTATCCCTGACTTGTGAGTAGATATAGCAGTTCATCCGCTACCCAGCACCACGGCAGGGGCGATAAAACGCCGCCCTGCGTACATGTCGAGTCAACAAATCCACATTAAGTGTTGTCACACTAAGTCGTTGTTAGGTTCCAGTTACCCAAGATGTGGCAGTTATATTTCACGACCACTGTTGACACACCATGTTCAATCATGGCCACTCTGATCACCTCTCTACAGGTATAATTGAAGGCTCTTTCGATATCCACAGAGGTTTCAATTGCGAAGCCTCCATGCTTTAGTTATCCTTTGATTAGGATACTTGCTCCGCTTCGGGCCGTTGCGGTCAAGTGACCAGTCCTATAGGGGTGTTGCTCCTTGTGAAGTAGCCTAATTGATGAGACCTTGTCTCGGATATATCTATCCACAAGCCTTTCCACCGTTTTCAGTAGGAAAGATGTGAGACTAATGGAACGGAAATCCTTGGATGAAGTATAACCGATCCTGTTTGCTTTCGAAATAAAGACTACACGTCTAACTATCCATACCGTCGGGACACATTCCAGTATCAGACTAGCCCCACCAAGTCTCGCGAGCGGTCCTATGGTGGTCTCTCCAGCCTTCTGTAAGAAGACTGGGTATATGCCATCCCGACCAGAAGACTTGTATGGACTTTGGGACTTCAGGGTCCACGTGACCCTAGAGGGGTGAGATTCTCGTGGGCTAGCCACCGTTTCGGACTCAGTTGAGCCACATGCGGCTTTGGTTGCTTCAGTGCTGTCGCCTCCTTTCATACAGACCTTCTGAAGCCCAGGAAATGTGCCTTGATCAGGTGAGCCCAGGTCTTCTTGTCCAGCACTGATGATCTTCCATTGGGCAATTTTAGAGTGACTAGAATAGCGTCTGAATTTGGAGAAAGCAGCTTGTCCAGTCTAACAGCCACTGCCCCTTTCTCGATGTTCGTTCAAAAGTTGTTTAGCTTTCATGTTTGGCCTTACGTATTGCACCCCTGTATTTGTTTCTCGTCATCATAAATGAGGTTCATAGCTTATCCGTTTTGCCAGTATTGGCATTTTTCAACCTCTCTGGTTTTTCTGCGAAGCTCTTAGAGTTTTCAGTCTACCTGTGTGTCTCTCTAGCTCTCTAGCAGGAAAATGTTAGCGAATTAATTAAAAATTTGTCTCCATTTTGTGCGCTTGTATCGTGACACATTATTCGAGTTTGCTAGGAACTGGCCTTTATGATGATAGACGTCAAAGTGAAAAATTCTATCACTGAATCTACATCTGCTATGCGATGTTACATTTGTAGAGCCATATTGGAAGAATTAAATGATCTAGAAGAGATACTGAATAATGGTAAATGAATCTTATTATCAATTCGACATCAGTACATTACATGCATGGATTAGATTCATGGAGTGGTTTCTGCATTTGGGTTACAAAATCAATCCAGAATAAGCAGATCAGAAATGACAAGCGCGTACGGATAAAATTAAGGCGCATATCCAGAAGCGCCAGAAAGAGATCCAAGATCAATTTGGGTAGGAGCTTGGATTGGGCATCGACATTCCAAAAGAAGGAGCTTGTACGACAAACCACATCAACACAGCGCGGCAGTTTCCCGACAACACTTCGTCAGCCGCAAATATCTTGCAAGCCGACAAGAAATTATTGAAAAATTGCAAAGTTGCAGTTGGTGTTGGAAGTCTCCAACTTTAATTCGGAAAAAATCCGAAATTCCTGCTTGGGGATTGCCCGGGGATGTGTTAAATTGTAAAGTGGGTGCCGATGCCCAATTCATGTCACGTCGTACTCATTCATGGCGTGGACATCATAGAGTCGATTGTAGTTCGAATCAGTGCTGATGTCTTAATTTCATTAATTACACTCTGATTAAAAAGTTGACTCCAGGTTATCCACGTCTCTAATGGAACTTAGCCCCGCCAAAAGTGCATTCTTTATGTCCGTAGAATACTGATCCTAATCCATTCTGCTTGGATTTTTGGCCCACGTGGAGTCCGTGGTTACGGTGAATTCCGAATCTAACATCTGTTCTCTCTCTCCTCCACTGTTCAACATTGTGTCTAAAACTACCGGTATCGAGGATGATATCAGTGAGTTCTTTTCTGATAAAATAATTAAACGTAGGGGTATTTCTTGTATTGAGAATATATAAATTAGTACTGATTGAATGTTTCGATGAGTCTTTCGAACTGTTGAGTTTGTGTCAGTACTACGCTACAAAGTATGCTGGGAGTTAGTGTCGCCCCCCAACAGAAAAGGGAGACCCCAAGACTAGCTCTCCAATTCTTCTAAGATCTGAGGTTATCACCACCAGCTGCGTCAAACATAGTTTTAGCTGCGGGACAATGTCGACTCCCTCCGACAGTATGTACCCGAAGACCCCTTCTGTCCCTGACCAGCAACCCTTAAGTCGAACCGTCCAAGATAGTGGAAGGGCCTGTTCTTGAGGACCGCAAGAGCCCTCGTCTGGATCTCAGAAATCTTCACAACTAGGAGTTATGTGGAACCATCCATTGTGTCCTCTCCCTGGTGCCGATCGTCTCTGATGATTCATCATGAAGATGTTTTTAGTACGGGGTTGAATCCATTCAACCGCCGAACGACCACAGATGGATCTTCCAGCTTATCTGGGACCCACACCATAACCTTTAGGATCCTTTGTAGCAATTCAAGCCCACCTTCTTCAAGGTCTGTATCCGCTGGGTCAGCTTCGACAAATACGAAGACCCCTCCCCTACAGAAGGAGGTATTAAATTCTGGCCACTGATTTAAGGAAGCTCTTTCCAGCGCCCTCCAGGTGCCCTCTTTGAAGAGCTCAAATTGTTCTGAAGTGAGCAACGAGTCCAGGTATCTCGTATTTGCCACCACCGTAACGTTGTCAATGAGTTAGTCCTCTGGGCAGCTGTCAATCCAGCCCAGTCGACTCTCTGTTCGTCGGGTGTTGGGCTGACTTATGCCTCTTGGTACCTTGGCCCCTCTCCCCTTCGCTCCAAGTGAGGTGTCCTCTGAGTACCTCGCTCTCTTCTGGGCATCAATACTGATTTTTGACGTTATAGTTGCTGAATATTGCGTGAGACACTCGATAAATATCCGTTTGTAGGCCACCACATCAACTGAGGGCTGTGTCTTGGTCGCTATGTGGGCAGTAGGTCATGCCTGTCCCGAATCCAAAACTGAACGCCGGTCTGGTAGGGATCTCGACCCAGGGATCCAGCAAGCCCGTGTTAGCTAGGCTCTTTTACACTTCTACCACACTACACTGATACATTCCAGGAGAGACCGTTTATAGAAATCCTGTTATTTCACCCAGGAGAGCCTGATTATAGGGATCCTTTCATATATATCCATATGCATGCAAGCCTAGGTCCGTTTGACCATCTTATCACACACGTCTAAGCCACCCCTCCAAGTACAAGATGTTATAGCTCCTAGGGAAGGAAAAATATTTATGCCAGTATTCATATTTTCTTTAAAATAAAAGGTTCTGTTAATATCTTTTACCGGGGATTGGTAACTTCATTCAAAAATGCGACAGTTAAATTGTCTGTACTATTTATCTCCTATATGTTCTTGGCTGGTGAAAAGCCCTTCTGGATTTTGAGATTTTGATAACAGGAAATTAACATTCTTTCGTAAAAATTTCTTAAGTCTAAAGTATTATGCTGGCTTCTATGCGAGAAAAACAGCTTGTGAAATACACTGAAACCTTCATATAACGGCCTTGATATACGGCCCACCTGAAATATGTGCGGCAGAATTAGATGATAAGGAGGTCTGTGGGGCCGAGAGAAACATGCTCCGAGCTCAGCCAAGTCGGAGACCATTGAGTAACCACCAAGGCTATTTTGGGCCACACCCGAGACTGGAGGTGTACCAAAGTTTCAGTTTCCTGAAGACTAGCATAATTGATATAACGATTAGTATATATTAGTAAAAAATGTTGAACATTCATCAGTTGAGATAAGTTTTGTTGACTATTCATTTTCTCGAATTTCTTCCGAAAAAATTTGGATTTGTTTGACGAAAATGAGAACAGTGACTGGTCTTCTCTGCTTGATCATTGCTGTTTTTCCTAATTCTACTGGTAAATATAATGTTATTATTATGAACTACGAAATTAGAAATATTAAAAATGATAATCAATCTTTCTCACACAATGCACAGGGCCTACTGAAAATAAACTAATAGGGGTGAATTGAAAAAGTAGGCTAGAAGCATTAATGAATCTTGCTTTGCGACTAACAGGGATCGGTGCAGTATATAAACCTATTGTACTATGCCCTGAAGTTCAACTATCTTCCGTAAGGTCAGTCTTCAGCAGGAAGGCATACACTAATCTGCAGGATGTGACATGAAAGTCTTTTGGTTCGAGAGAATAATACCCCAGGTATTCGTTTCTGAAATAGGCTCGTGCATCAGATTCACAAAGTATGTGATGAGTAACCTTCTTGAGAACATCACCATTTTCGACAATGAGGGTTGCCTCCAATCCTCAGGTTGGTCAAGTGTTTTCTCAGTCGGCATGGGCAGTGTCCAGTAAGCATTCCTACTATGATGTTAGTCGACCTTCTTCTCGTGTGCAAATATTTATTGATCCTGTTAGTACATGTATCATATATGAAATTCTTGTGATGCACCATTTGTTTGGATCCCCTCCAATATCTCGCATGCTCCTCCGTGAATCATTCATCAGTGACACCTTTCATCGCTGCATACAGGATGATGTAATAGGGTTCTGGGTCTTCTCAAATCTCTGACAATACCCCATCCATGGATCCCTTTAGCATCCAAATATTTTGTTAGGTCCTCAAATCTGGGATATTGCCAAGTTGTATCCCTGTCTGTTTTTCTAATACAAAGAGGACAATGTTCCCCATACGCTTTGTCCATACCTTTTTATAGGATATCGACAGCCAATTCTATTTGTTCGATAGACTTGATTCTGCTTGGTAAAACGCTGTTGAGTAGGTCAAACGAAAGGAGGAGGTCGGACAAAAGGTAAAATAAATCACCTCGCGACATCTAGCTGTCACGAATGTAAATGTAGTACGTCGATTCAATGAAGGTAAATTAGTAGTTAAGTTGTAATCTGATGAAGACTCACCCCTCTAGTTGTTTTCCTCACTATTCCAAGTCGAATGATATGCACTAGCATCAGATCCGATGAGGAATGATAGTTCTTTTACACAGGCAAAAGCCATTTATCTTGCTTCCCAAAAAACAGGAACTGAAGAAGTGTGTTAATTCGTATGAACTCTAAAATAAGTAATTTGATATTCGAATCTGCTATTCACTCGAATTCCCCAGCGCACTCTTTAGGATTCGTCAGTTCTTTCAAATTCGGGCGCGTGAAAGCCACACTCAAATTCGCACGGCCAATTTCATTATTGGCTTATTCATTCAATTTAATTTACGACAGGAGATTTAATTTACAACAGCCTAGCTTGAATATAGTAATCTCAAGCTTGCATTCCGAGATATGCTTTGATGCTTCGATGATTGTGACAAGGCATTTGCAGGTAATCTTCAATTTTGGACAGAGGCTCGAGATTCCCGCTGCGTATTTTATTCGGTTCATCGTGTGGGAGGATTTTCCTGATTAGCGGTTCGAAGACTTGGGTTCATTGCCAATCAATAATTACAGTGTAATCATTAGCATCAAGAATTATTGTAGGTATCACAAATTTCCGGATATTTTTTTGTTTCGATGACTCCTTTTTTTCTTTCAGCAGGTATTCTGGTGATATTTCATTCACAGTCACAGTCAATAAGAGATTTTCCGGATATGTAGCGTAACTGTTATTTTGGACAAGAGGCTCTACTGCTTCTTTTTACGTGTGATCCAAATCACGCCACCTTACTGTGAGTTGCCAGAGATTTTTTGGTGCATCTGTGATCATGTTGTGCAGGCGAATGTGAAACCAAATTGGACCTGCGTTTATGAAACCAAATGAACCTCTTTGGTGGTCCTCCGGGACATTCTCTGCAGGTAGCGACGACCTGGAAACCGCGGCGAGAACGGTCCTTAATGGGTAGAAGCTCATGGTTAGTAAGGTGGAAGTATCAGCGAGAATTCGACTAAGCAGCGAATTTCGGGTGGCTCTCGATTTTCAAAACAGCTCCCTAACTTAATACGTGAACTACTGTGTCGAACGCTGAATGTTATCAAGGTATGGTGACTCATATGGTGTTCTGGTGTAAATTTCCTTATTCCCACAAGCGGGGCTCTGTGGGGACGGACACTTTAGTCCCCTAGCTGCCTGTTGAAACAGAATGAATTTAAAAACAAAATAAATATATGGTAGGGAGACTTCAATGACCCCTTCCGTGAATACTTCTCTCGAGAAGATGGAAACCAACGAAGGTGTTGATTCACCACTAGATCAACAAGGTGTCTGTATTGTTTCTAATATCTCAAGTGGCACAACTGGGAAAAATAATTTAATTAGTCCCATAAACGACGCTGAAGCTACTAAGGATGCTAGGTCCAACGAAGGCCCTGAGAAAAGGAAATATAGCAGTGCTTCCAGGAGATACCGTTGCTAGCAACTCATGTCGCGAAGCAAAATAGCCCCTTGACAAGGGTCCCATGAAAGGTCCCGGTCTGATGCCAGCACTCCTATTTAAGACAGGGACGCTCCAAGAAGGGTGGTTGGTCGAAGTGACTTTTACAGCTTCGCTCTCAACAGACACCTGAAATTGACTATTGTACCTGAAGAATTACCGCAAGAGAATCTCAACTCAAAACAGGGGATGGCTATTGAGGCAGCCCTCGAAATAAGGATCGCCAGGGTGAAACCTGGTGAAATTGTCCTGAAGTTTTAGGACCGCCGTTTTAAAAACAACCTATTTACCGTCATTTGCTCCGGATATGATGTCTAAGACATTTTTCTACTCTCCCTACAACCTATGTCCTGTGTTTTGTGATAGTAGCTTCACTTTCGGCAGGTTTTATTCTCGAACAGTTCTTCATGATGATTCCTTGATACCAAATTAGGCTTTTTCGGCCAGTTTCATTTCTTTCTAGAAGAGGAACTAAACCATCCATAATGATCTTCAGGAATAGAGGCAGGAAAAAGAATGCAACAGGAAAGTAGAGGAACTTCATCGGAGAAAAATTAGAGGTGGTAGAGGAAGTTAAATACTTGAAGTATTGGTTTACACTAGGAGGAATACACAGAACACATGTCGTGGAAATGGTAGGAAAAATGCAAAAACCAGCAAATGCGGCATGGAGAGTCTTAAAAAGAGCTAGAATAGGAGGTTTCGGCAGGAGACTCTACATAATGGATGTCCTAATTAAATCAGGAGGACTATATGGAGTAGAAGTTTGGGGAGGGGAAAAATGGGATGAGATGGAAAGGACTCAAGGGAGGTTTATGAAAATGACGATGGGATTGGACAGAAACACGCTAGATTAAATCTGGAAGATGGAATCTGGCAGATTCAGTCTTGAAATCATGGCAAGAAAAAGAGTTTTCATGTATCTTACTGACGTTCCAAACATGAGAGATGAAAGACTTCGCGAGATATGTTGTAAGGAGGAAGTAAGGAATTTAAAAAATGAAAATCCATCAAACTAGGCTAAAAAACTCAACATAGCTTTCAATGAAACGGGGGTTGGTGAAACACTTGGACCTCCCAAAATTCCTCTTTGCCCATCTCAATTTTCCATTTCCCCATCATCCTTAAGTAATGTAGGGACGAAAATTGAACAGGAAATTCAAAGTAACTGAGGAAGGATAGACAGGTTCACCTGCTGTAAGGACTATGGGCAAATGGAAAATTTAGATGGGCAGAGAGGAATTTTGGGATATCAAGGATTTAGGATATTTGGAAAAGGAACAGTGGGAGACTTAGGTGTGGAAATGTCAGAAAATCAGGTAATAAGGGGTTCAGGGATCCAAATTGTGAGCTTTGCTCAAAAGACGTTGAGGGCATGAAGCACATATGGAAATGTAAAAAAAAAAGAAAGGAGGTAGAAA
>CAKNXH010049306.1:32854-54404 GCA_932178445.1 Andricus quercusramuli
GTTTGTTCAAGAAAGCTGCAATATTTCTACTAAAAGAAGATCCAAAAAAGATTTTAGTTGACTCATCAGGAACAAAATATAAATTTTCAATGAAACAGTTGAATTTTTAAGAAGAAATTATGTCTTTTTAAGGAAATTTGTTAAATTTTCAACCAAATAATAAAATTTGTAACTAAAAACATAATCTTCAGGAGAAAGTTTTTGCGAATTTACAAAAATTACGTACATGAGTGAAGGACCCCCGCCCCCCTTCTGTAACAAAGTGTAGAAAAATATCTCGACCCCCCCTCCTATTGAGCTGTTACGTAATTTATGTACGGTCCTTAAGGTATTCAAAATTCATCCATTTTTATTTGTTCTTACAGAATCAAGTCCGGCCGGTTCGGACTCACTTCGGCAACCGCTCTTGGGCTCTCCCTCAGGATCGCCCCAGCAAAACATAGCTCCTTCGGTCCAAATACCTCCAGCTTTGTTTGGTAAGCGTCCTTTTTATATAAGTAAGTCTCTACCGTTACGTTACACAGGAAAAACCGTGACTATTTCTCAGCTATATGTTTTTTGGGTCGCTGAATCCGAATCCGAGGTCCAAAAAACCCCAACGAGTCAGGGTTTGAACACAACCTCAAAAAACCTCATAAATCTTTTTCTCCGAGTCCGGGGATCAGACCATTTTTACTGTATGTTTCTAGGGTCGCTGGATCTGAATCCGTGGTCCAAACCCTCTCAGGCTTAAATTTGAAAGGAAATTCAATTCAGGTCAAGAAACATCCTTTTATTCCTTTGAAAATCAAAACCCGGACGTGCTGGAGTTTTTTAGACCACGGAGTCGGATCCAGCGACCCCAAAAACATATAGTAAACATGGTCTGACCCCTGGACTCGGAAAAAAAGTTTCATGGGGTTTTTTGAGGTTGGGTCAAAACCCTGACCCATCCAAGACCCAACAGACGGAGTCAATACAGTAGTATATAAAACCTTCAAAAATTACAATGAAACCAACAGGTTTATATTTACAGTAGAAAAATTTGTACTCATGAGGACTGTCGATGAGCAGTCGAAACGTCTTGTAACATTTATGATCTGAGAGTCTCTCAGACATGAATTAAAATAAAAATTGACCAGTAATCTACATCACTTTCCATCTTCAATCATATATATCACACCCTGGTCAACACCATAACATCTTATATAACATACTTTCTTTTTACAGAACAAAGTTGGTCTTCATATCTCATGCCACAACATCCTGTCATAGAACTTCATGCGGCTGATTGTTTCACCTGTAAAGTTGGAAATGAATATCACGATTTCACTATAAAAAGAGGCGTCACATATCCTGTACTGTTAGATACGACTAAAAAGAAAGTCCTTGGAGTACTCCGGAAACAGTTGTGTCCATTCTGCATTGTTAAGTCTAAAGTCCCTGGCAGAAATGAGTATATTTATCAATCAGTTGAATTGCAACTACATCAAAACATAGCGGCGATTACTACACTAGCACCCCCTCTAGATCATCAACTTCAACAGTTTGTAGGCATGCATTCGTTAGAACCATACATCCGTACGGCCAAGAAACCCTAATGAAATCACGGCGATTACTGCAGTTACAGGGCTCACCGAAGCATCTTTTGGATGTCCGATTGTACCTCTATGTCATGCTACTAATTGTTATCCCACGAAATTCCTGGAAGCAGATTCTGCATATTCTTTTATCATTTTTAGCCACAACTTTCCTTCCCTTACCTCGTTTCTCAATCTCTATCTTACAATCCTTTACCATTCCTGCTCACCCAACCCTTTTTTGAATCCTTTGGTTCTCCTTGCCTTATCATCTTAAACCATTTATTCTATATTATATAATCAAAGTAGTTTTAGTTTAAATAATTTTAATTTTGCGAGCAGTCTATAGGTATCATGTAGAATCTACAATAGTTTGTATGCATCATATGTTTTACTGTCAATATTCCTTCTTACTTTTAGTTACATGTCGACAATGATCTTTGTTCAGATTAGCCCCTCTTAAGGGAGAAGTATGAGATCTAAAACTGCAAAAGCCAGTCTGGGAAGTTCATTCGACGATTATAGATTGTATTCTTCTTTTCGTGTTGAATAAAGTTTATGTTCTCATTGAACCCAGACGAATTATACAAAATCATTTTCCCTAGTAATAAAAAATTTGGGGTAGCACAAACATTAGGATGCATATTTAGCATGGTCCTTCGAGACGAAATGGTACTACAGGCAGGTCCGTCAGTCGTGAGTCAGTCTCCGGTATCAAAAATGGCAATGTATCAGTTGCGTCAACAAATCGTAGAAAGCTCAAATTACCACAAAAGGTACTTCCAACTTGTAGCAGTAAGATGAAAGAATGGTTGTCATTTAAAGATATGTTCCGCACAATAATACATAAGCATGAAGACCTTACATCGCAGAGGAACTAAAATATTTGAAATCAGTTCAATATCTAGCTACTCTGCGTGTTAACTCATCACCCGAAATGCTTGTCGCTATCATTGAAGAAAATTACATACAATTAGTCGCAGTGAATCATTAAGCTCTGCTGCAACAGCTCAAAACTCTCGGTAAATCCGGAAAAGACCATCGAGGTCATTTTCACAAAAAGTACTGTACCTGGTTGATACTAGATAACAAACTGAACTGGGCGAAGCATCTGAAGACCCAATGCCGGAAGTTTGCCATGAAATCCGGGATGTGGGGACTAGAGAATGGCTCATCGAAGCAGTAAGCATTTTGAAACCATAGGAAGGTGCAAGAATCAAAGCTATGGATTATAAGGACCTCCCCAAGCCTGCCAAGTTTATCGCATGGATACCTGCAACTTCCAAGGAACCATCATCCATTTTCGAAAGGTTGGCATTCCAGAATCCTACGAGAAGAGTGGAGGAGTGGACCATCATAGATGCCAGAAGACACCAAGGAAACCGGTTGGTCTTGAGTGTGCATCCTTCAGTAGTCGGAATCATCGAGAAAATCAGTAAATTAATCCTCATCACTGTAAATCTGCTCTGGCCATCTTGAGTAGACGTATTATAGTGGAACATACAAGTTTTCCTCTGAGTCAGGATCCTTGGTGTTACAAGGCAGAATTGAATAGTATAAGCCAGAAATACAGTTCTATAGTCCATAATAAAACTAACGGCATGTATTCTTCTCATTGAAAGCTGACGAGTCTGATCCGATTAGGTAGAGGAACCCAAGAGCGATTGACTGGAATGAATATAGAGAGGTTCTTAGAGAGTCATTATCCTGAGAGGATAAGTACAATTGATCGGCTGCAGTTTTTTGTGAATCTAATGAATAGGGTCATCAGTAAATCTTATGATGATGATTGTCCTTTGCATGTTAAAAAGCCAGACAAGAATGTTTCTTGGTGGAATTACAGACGTCAGGCCTTAAAAAAGTAACTATGAGACTATGCAAGAGCCAGGAAACTGAAACCTGGGATTTGTATAAGGTTAGTGTAGCAAGATATACTAATAAAATACAATCCGCTAAAAAGAACTCATGAAGGAGGCATTCTCAGAAATGACAGAAATGGCTAAGCAGATGCTCTAAAACCTCATTCAGCTGGATTCTTCTGGTTTCGAACCTGGGTACTGGTCAGACGGAGGTGCTGTTAGGCCATGCTTTTCTGACGGCCCAGAACACAGGGCTAATGAGGATGATTGGATAAGATCAACAGGGATAGTAGCACAATCAGAAATTAGGTAGGTTGTCCGGCGTTTCGTCTCAAGCCTCACTAGACCAATTATAACTTATGCCTCATTGAGCTGGGTGTTGATAACCAGTTTCGTTAGTTTCAGAAAACAGCTGGTGAGCCTTTCATTGGGCAATTACTGGATCAGTCAGAAACACTTTAGCAGCGGGATTGGATTCTATTTTAGGTATGCCACCACTACACCTTCCAATTAGGAAGAGGGTTGCGGCGGTGACATAGAGACTTTCCCTAAGTGTGGACCATAGAGATCCCGCATTCCTTGATCTGCATTGGACAATTACTGGATCAGTGAGAAAAACTTCAACAGCGGGATTGGATTCCATTTTAGGCATGCCACCACTACACCTTCTAAGTAGGCAGAGGGTTGTGGCGGTGACACCGAGACTTTCCCTAAGGGAGGACCATAAAGATCCCGCGTTCCTTGATCTGAATGATTTGATCAAGAACGTTTTGTCGGAGAAGAACATCTTTCGCATACATTCTGATGAGATGCTGAAAGATTATTTGTTTATTAGGCCCTTCAAGGTGATATTCCCGAAAAGGGAGGGCTGGCATGATCAACAGAGGAAAAGCAATTTATTTACAACGGGAGGACTCATCTGGACGGCTCTAAGTACTCCCTTAGCTCTGGAACCGAAGTACTTGTGATGAAATCTATTACGGAGATAACAATAAAAAAAAAGATGTTTTCGTGAATTTTATTCAGAATCGTCAATACTAGTTAAATCGAGTCGAAACTAAACATTTCTCTTCACAGTTAGTCACAGAATATGAACAAAATATTACTTTTTGAATATAGCTCCCACAAGTCTGTTTGATAGGGCCCAGAATTTGAAAAGTCGTCTTTTTGGGTTCAAAAAATCAAAAGATTGACTTCTCGTTTGAAACCCGTATTACAATCTTGAATAGTCGAACTGAAATCTTTTTTTTGATGAGAATTCGATTTTTTCTTTTGAATTTCCTTTTTTGGATTCAATTTATTCAGAAAAAAAGAAACTCTCTCCTTTCACTCCACTGGGATTTGAACACCAGATCAACTGATTTACGGTCAGGTGCTCTAACCAATTAAGCTAGAGAGCGATCAGAGAAAGATTCTGTCGTTCTGATGTACACTAATCTAGCAAGGTGTTACACAAATCAATTTTCAAATAGGAATCTGGTTTATCATCGGAGAAGGTAATTATCGATCCGTTGTGAAATCCAATCACACATACTGTAAATAATGGAAATCTACAATATTGATCAAAGTTAAGTGCTTTAATACAGAAAAATAAATTCGTCATCACAGACTAGATGGAGATATAAATTAAAATTTATTAAATTCAATTTATTCAGAAAAAAAGATCTCTCTTCTTTCACTCCACTGAGATGCAAACACCAGATCAACTGATAAATTAATTTTATCAAATTATATTAATAAAATATAATTAATAAATTGATAACTCAATTGAATTAACTTAAACTTGCTAAGTTAGCGTATTTCAGAAAAACAGAATCTTTCTCTGATCTCTCTGTAGCTCAATTGGTTAGAACACCTGACCGGAAATCAGTTGATCTGGTGTTCGAATCCCAGTGGGATTCAATTCAATCATTTTGTTAAAAAGTTATTCCTTTTGGTTAAAAATTCAACTGTTTTGATAAAATTTAAGGTATCTTAGAAAAAATTTACTTTTTATTTAAAACTCATATTTAAATGTTGAAAAGCCAAATCAAAATGTTTTTTGGATTAAAATTCAATGTTTTTCAAATTTATCTTTTTGATTTAAAAATTCAACTCTTTAAGTAAAAATTTCGTCTTTCTTGGATAAAAATGCAACAGTCTGTTTGAAAATCAATCTTGTTCGCTTGAGGATTCAACTATTTCATTTTAAAGTTCTGGTTAAACGACTTTGTTAAGAAATCACTTTTTTGTTGAAGATTCATTATTTTTAGTTGAAAATTCATCTCTGTGGTTGGATCGTGACTTAAGACACAGAATAATTAATACAGCAAATAATTTTTTACAGAATAATAAAATTACAGAAGTTGATAGAATTTTAGCACAAAACATTTAGAAAACACAAACATTTATTAAAGCTCATAAACAATTACTAATAACTCATGCAGAGAAAAGTAACATTACAGTAATACTAAAAAAGGAATCTTATAATAAAAAAATGCTCGAATTATTAAATGATACCAACACTTATGAAAAATTAAATGATAATACAGAAAAAGAATTAAAAAATAAAACATTTAAATTGTTAAAGTTCATAAAGACAATTGTCCACTTCGACCTGTAGTTTCATTAATAAACTCACCTACTTATAAAATGGCTAATATTTTCAATAATATTCTTAAAAAAGCACTAATAGTACCAAAATATCAAGTAAAAAATTCTTTGAATTTAAAAATTAAATAATTAATTAAGCCAAATTGTTAATAATAATGATATTACAAATAATAATTCTTGTAAATTTGCAAAGCAGCATATAAAATAGTCATCGAAAAGACATTCCTAGTTAACTCCGTAAAAAAATTCTGCCTATTCTTCGAAGAAAAGGGTAACTGCAAATATGTTCAGGACAATTGTTCAAATAATTAAAATTATTATTATTAAATTGTTATTAAATTGCAATTAAATTATTATTAAAAATGAATTGGAAAGATATTCTTATATAAAGCTGTAAGAAAATTTACCATGTTTGTTAAAAAATAGCCAAACTCTATCTATTTGTTAAAAAATAGGCAAAATTTAAATTTCTGTATAAAAATTCTTCAAATTATAATTAATTCTTGAAAATTCACATATAAGCAACATCAAAAATAGTCATCAGAAAGACTTTTCTTGGCAAATTTATTACAAAAAATCCGAACAAAAATTTTTCCTGACGCGAAAAAAGAAGGAATGAATAGATTTTACTGTACATGTTTCATTATTGTCACTCTGATTTTTTTAATGAAATTTGTTTAAATAATTGATAACTATTATAAAACAAAATAACATAAAAAAGATCATAGAAAGGACAATCTTAGTTGACTCCGTAAGCAAATTGTGCCTATTCTTTGAAAAATTCCCAAACTCTGCATATGTTTATGAAAAATATTTAAATAATGAATAATTATTGTGAATGTGCAAATTTATGTACGAAATTCTTATTTTAAATTCATACTTTGTTGTTTCCGTAAAAAATTAAGCCTATTTCTTTGAAAATAGATAAACTCTGAATATGTTTTAGAAAATTGTTCAAATGATTAATAATTATTATAACTTTGCAAAGTATCGTAGGAAATAGTCCACGAAAAGACATTCTTAGTTGCCTCCGATTTGCTGATAAGAATTATTTAAATAATTAATAATACTTGAGAATTTACAATGTATCACAGAAAAAAGTTAACGGAATGATATTCTTACTTGATTCTGTAAAAAAATGTAGCCTATTCATTAATAAATAATCCAACTCTGAATTTGTTTATGTGAATTGTTTAAATAATTAATAATTCTTTTAAATTGACAAAGCAGCACAGAAAAGAGTCATCATTCATTTCGCAAAATATAATATAAATTATCTAAAAATAGCCAAAATCTCAATTTGATTATGAACATTGTTCGAAAAATTAACGAATATTGGAAATTGGCAAAGCATTAAAGGAAAAAGTCATCGCACAGATATTCTTAGATAATTATGTAAAGAAATTTAGCACATTTGTAGAAAAATAGCAAACCTCTGTATTTGTTTATGAATACCAAACTTTGAATATTAATTTTTAATAATTAATAATTCCTGGGAATTTGCGAAACATCATGAAAAAAACTCACCGAAGAGACATTCATAATTGATTCCGTCAGCAAATTGAGTCTATTCGTTGAAAAATAGAAAACTCTGAATTTCCTTGCAAAAATTGTTTTAATAAATCATGATTATTGGAAATTTGTGAAGCACTATAGAATAGAAAAAAAGTCATCGCAAAGATATCCTTAGTTAATTTTTTTTAATTACGCCCATTCGTTGAAAAATAGACAAACTCTGAATTTTTTCGTAAAATTTTGTAAATAATTAATAATTCTTGTAAATTTGCAAATTACCGTGTCAAACTGTCACCGTAAAAGCTTTCTTAGTTTTTGTCGTTAAAAAAAATTAAGCCTGTTCATTGATAAATAGGCAAACTGTGATTTTTTTTAAATTGCCAAATAGCATCTCTTTTCAAGTAACAGTAATACACTGTCAGTTTTTGTCTATTTTTCAATGAATAGGCTCAAAACTTTCCTACATTACTTTGCAAATTTGCAACAATTATTGATCATTTTAACAATTTTCATAAACATATTCAGAGTTTGGCTGTTTTTCAACGAATAGGCTCAGTTTGTCTATGAATGCAACTAAGAATATTTTTCCGATTACTATTATCTATGTTTCTTTGTAAATTTACAAGAATTTTCAATTATTTAAAGAATTTCGTTTCATAGCTTTTTTCTTTATAAAATAAAAATTGGTAATATTTAAATAATTACTAGTGAAACTTTATAGATTCGATTAGTTAAACGTGAGCCACTAAAGATTAGTAGAAAATTACTGATTCGATTAGTTGAGATGTATGCTAATTCAGTATGGGTAAAATTATAAATGTATGTAGCCTGTCCCATTTCAAAAAACATCGCCTTGTGATTATTTCAACAAAGTAAGAGCAGATAAGAATTTTTTACAATCTTCAAATAACAATCAAACATTGGACTCAAAATTAATTATATATATTTTGAATACTACTCTTCGACAGAATACTGTTTTTAAATTTTCATTATTCTTTTCGGTTGTATGTTTTACTCATTTTTCATAGAAAATTGCAATTATTGAGCAAACTCTTTAAAAATTATTTGCCCTGGATAAGTATCACCTTTTCAATCCAAGGTTACTGAAAAGTTACTTATTTTATGAAAAAGTTACTTTTTGTAACATTTGTGGCCCGAAAATAAAGAAATGAATGGATTCGTTAATCGTATCATTTAAAAACTTGTGAAAAAAGTAAAAATTCCGATTTTCAAATAAACTTGACACTTTAGAGCAATAAAATAATAAGCAAAACAATAAGATAATAATTAGTTCGTATGTAAAATGTTTGAAAAGGTTATCAATTGAATTATTATGAATCCTGGTGAAAATTGCAATTTAGCTAAAATTGCCAGTTCGCAATTGAAAATTTGAATCTTCTTTGTTGAAATATCAAACTATGTTTTTTATTTTTCAATTACGATTTCTCTTCTTTGTTTGAAATTTGGTCAAAAGTTCAATAATTCATCTTTAAACTTTATTTTGTTGTTGTAACTTCATCGTTTTAGTTGAAAATTGAATTTTGTTGCATTAAGAACGATTCAGCAATCATCAATTTGAAAATAGAAATCCGAGTTAGTTTGAAAGATATTTACAAGTTTTGAAAAGATAAAAATTTTATTTAAAACTGGAAAAGAGTTCGAACAATGGAAAACTAAATTTAGATTTTTGAAATTTTCGAAATCAAATTTTAGAGCTCTTTGAGGATCTTGAAAGGCATTAAGAAAACAAAATGATTCTTAAGTTTGCTGAGAAGATTAAACATGATTTTGATTTTGAAAAATTAATATTAAGAGCAAAATTAAAAAAGATTGCACTTTTTTTTAATAAATGGCAACTAAACAATTAGCAATTTTCAAAATAATCAAGCAAATCAAAAATATATCCAGAAGTTTTGAAAAGATTCAAAAATAATTTAAAATGTGCAAAAATTTTTAAAACATTCAAAACAGAATGCAGGTGTTTGAAAATTCGGAACACAAAATATATAAGCTTGTGAAGCATTTTTGAAGGTTTTGAATTAATTAAAAATTCGTATCAAAATTCATAGAAAAACTAAGAGAATATTTAATAAAATGTTCAAAATTTTGAAAAAAGAATCAGGATGATTTTAAGGAAATTTTTTCACTTTTGTATCTATTTAGTTGACAGATAACTTTTTTCTCAAAAATCCATATTTACTTGTTCAAAATTCAACTATTTTGTGAGAATTGGTCTTCTTGTTGAAGAACTCAACAGTTTGGTTAAAAAAAAACTATTTTGTTTGGTGGAAAATTCGTCTTCTTGGCAAAAAATCTTCATTTTTGGTTACTTTTTTGCCACAATTGTTACTTTTGGGTTAATTTTTTGACAGAAGTATTGTTACTATTTTATTATTTTTTTAAGCTTGAAGAGTTCCACGCCCTAAGGACAAGAAAAATGAGAATTTTTTCAAATTACAATGGTTGAATAAGCTATATATTAAACATGCGTATTCAAGGTCATCACAAGCTATTTTCCATCAGAATTCTGCTTTCGATTTTAAGAATTTTTCCAGTTTGTACATTTTTCAATTTTTCTAGAGAAAATTACAATTATTCAAGGTAGAGTGGAGTCATAAAAAATATATTTCTCAAGTGGCTCTGAATAAATAATGCTTCTTCGTGCGAGAAAATATCCCGAGATTAAAAAGTTTTATCCTGTGTGAAAGATTAATCAAAAATTTTCAAACAAATTCAATTTGTTTATCGATTTTTTTAAATTTATATCAGTTGTTATAAAAAGAAAGCAAAAAAAGTAACCAAAAAGAATGATTGTTTACAAAAAGACAAATTTTCAACAAAAATTCTGAATCTTTTAAAAAAATGTATTTTTAAGAAATAAGTTCAACTTGTAACAAAATTCTGAAAATCCTGCAGAAGTAAAAAAAATTACCTTAAATCATCCTGATTCTTTTTCGAAAATTTTATTAAATCTTCTTCTCAAATTAACTGAAAAAATATAGTGTTAGTTTTTCTAGGAATTTTGATACGAATTTCTTATTCATTTAAAACATTTCAAAATGCTTAAAGAGCTTGTAAATTTTGTGTTCGCAATTTTCAAAAATTTGCAACTGTTTTGAACGTTTAAAGCATTTTTTCACGTTTTAAATTAATTTTGAATCTTTTTAAAACTTCTAAATATATTTTAAATTTGCTTGATTATTTTACAAAATAATAATTGTTTAATTGTCATTTATTGATAAAAATTTTTTTTCAATTTTTTTCAATTTTACTCTCAATATTAATTTTTCAAAATAAAGAATCATTTTAAATCTTCTCAGCAAAGTTAAGAATTATTTTGTTTTCTTAAAACCTTTAAGGATTCTTAAAAAGCTTCGGAATTTTTTTTCGAAATCTTCAAACATCTGAATTTTTATTTTTTTTATTTTTTGAATTCCTTTCTGGTTTTAAATTATGATTGGATCTTCCCGAAACTTGTCAACAATATTTGGAAAGATTTTCTGAACAAATTTTCAAAAACATTTCTGGGAGAATTTTCAATGGCTTAGGTTTAATTTTAAGAGAATAATTTTTGATTTGGAAGATTTCAAAATTTATGGGAAAAAATATGGAAGACTTCAAGACATTTGTTTTAATTTTTGAAAAGAATGTGAAAAATTTTGAAGCGAACTCTTGCCATAATGAACAATTTTAGAAGAAATTTGAGTTAATTTAAGATATACGTAGAAGTTTTGAAACGATTTAGAAATAAGAAAAGTTCCTAGGAAAAATTAAAATGATTTTTCATTCTGAAAAATTAATTTTAAGAGAATAATTAAAAATATTTCAAGAGGAATTATAATTAAAAAACATTAGAGGGTTTCGCAATTTTTAAAGGATTATAAACGAATTTTCTTAAGATGCATGGGAAATTTTTCTATGACTTCTTAGTCTCGAAAATGAACTTAAAAAAAATTGCAAAAGATTTAATGAAAAAGCAGATTCAAAACAAAAATTGCAAACGAAAAGTTTAGAAGCTTTGAAAGAATTCTGAAAGGTTTCATGTGAATATACAAATTTTCTTAAAATTCCTAGAAAAATTTGGAAGATTCTAAAACAAGTTTTTTATATTTAAATGATTTTTTCAAAATTTCAAGAAAAATTCAATTCAGCAAAGGATATTGTTAGGAATTTAAGTGGTTTTGAATAGATTTAAAATATTTCAAAACTTGGAAGCATTTCCGAAAAATTATCAAATATTTTTTATTTCTGCCAAACTTCCAGAATCTCATAAAATTTATGTTCGTATAAGTTTAAGAACAAACTAATAATATTTCTTCTTTTGTAAGTAATTGAAATTTTAGTGTGACTGAAAAAAATATTTGAAAAGCCAAATAATTTTCTGAAGAAACGAAAAAAAATCTGCTTCAGCCCGTATTTGAACCAGGAACGCCACTATTCACGAGTGGAGCGTTAACCAATTACGCTACCGAGGCGTCGCAGATAATTTCTCATTTCTCCTATATCACAGGCGACGCGAATCTGCGTCTCATTGACCTGTGAATTTCAAGTGATTTATTATAATCTGAACAAATTTAACCGAATCTGAATAATTTTAATGGAAGATGTTATTTTGTCGACCGGGGTAATTAATTAATTAATTTTCTGATGTTAAATTTTGTCGATTACTGGCCAAATAATTTTGTGGAGAAACGGGAGAAAGAAATGAGAAATTATCTGCGTCGCCTCGGTGGCGTAATTGGTTAACGCTCGACTCGTGAATAGTGGCGTTCCTGGTTCAAATCCGGGCTGAGGCAGATTTTTTTTTCTCGCCATTTTGTCTCGCCATAGGAAGGTGCAAGAATGGAAGTCACTGATTATAAGGACCTTCCCAAACCTGCCAAATTCATGGCATGGATACCTGGAACTTCCAAGGAAACACCATCCATCTTCAAAATGTTGGCAGTGCAGAAGCCGAACGTAAAAAGTGGAGGATTGTACCATCATGGAATCCAGAAAAGACATCAAGGGAACCCAGTAGTTAGTATTGAGTGAGAACACTTCAGTGGTCCCAAGCAGGCTTAGAAGGTGGTCGCTCTCATGAAGGTGAATGAGTAGAGGTCCGTGGTGGCGTTAAAATCCCATCAGGCAAATGAGCAGTTTCCCCCCTTTCTAGGCAGGCCTGGTCTAAAGCTTTGAGAAAGTCAGTTGCAAACCGCATCTGGGATTGAAAATAATCCAGATGAAAATGCTTTTAAAACAAAAAGAGCCCACGAGGACAGCGGAAGAGCAACTGCCCTCGAAACAACCGATGGATGACGGTAGTTCCTGAATAAACAGCGCAAAATCATCGGATTTCAAGCTTATTCAAATTAATCTCTACCACTGTAAATCTGCTTCGGCCGTCTTGAGCAGAGATATTACAGTGGAATATGCGGATTTTGCTCTAATTCAGGAACATTGTTGTCACAAGAATTGATAGGTACAAGATCCCAATTTACCCATAATTGCGGAAATACACCAAACTTTGTGACAACTAGATGTAATGAGGTTATTCACCTGACTTTGTTATCTACATCCATAAGCGAAGAATTCAGATACTAGCAAGTATCGCCTGATGCATCCCCATCAGATCACAGGCATATATGTTTTTCACTGAGAGCTGATGAGTTTGGCCTGATTAGGTAGGGGAACCCAAGAGCGACTGACTGAGAAAAATATAGTGAAGATCTTGGAGAGTCATTGGAAATTATTCCTAGGAGGATGAGAACAATTGCTCAGCTGGAGTTTGCTATGGATGTAGTGAATAGGGTCATACGTAAATTTTCTGAGGATAACTGTCTGTTTTGTATTAGGAAGCCAGACAAAGATGCTTCCTGTGGAATTATATACTTCAAAAGAAAAACTATAAGGCTATTGAACAGAGCCAGGAAAACTTGAAACTGGGATTTGTATAAGGTTAGTGTAGCAAGATATGCTAGCAAAATACGATCAGTTGGAAGAAACTCATGGAAGGGGCATTTTTAGAGCAGTCAAAATGTATCTGATACTGCAAAAGTCTAGAGATTTTCAAAGAAAACCCTACATGCCAACTGCGGGCATTGGTCTTGCCATCAGTTTACATCAAAGAAATTGCTAGCCAATTCGTCAAAAACCTGATGCAGGTGCACTTTCTTGGGTTCGAAACTGGGTACTTGTCAGAGGAAGGGGCTGTTGGGCCATGTCCCTCTGACAGTCCAGGACATAGAGCTAATGTGTATGACTGGTGGCAAGCAAGACGGATAGTAACACGATAAAAAATTACACAAGTCATCCGTTGTTTCGAGGCATTCAAGGACGCTGGGAAAGACGTTACATTACCGGCGTTGATTCAAGAAGGTTTTTAGTATCTTTCGGAAACAATGTGTACCTTTTCGAGGGCGTGCATAGCTATAGGATATAGTTTATGGCATGGAAGGAAGTCAAAATGATCTTTATATCAAAGCCGAGGAGAGACTCCCACTATGAGGCCAAATCATTTTAACCAATTAGCCTTAATTCTTTCATCCCAAAGACATTGGAAAATTTCGTCTCATAGTTACCAGTTTCCCCAGAGACCAGTTCGACCCACTTTTGAAGCACATCATGCATTCACCTCCCAAATTGAAAAATCCGCGCGAATAGGGGATGTAGCAAAAGCAGCGTTTCTGGAAATAGAGGATGCCTTCAGAAACATCTCTACGGAATCTATATTCGATTCTGCTGAGGAACATGGTGTAGGTACCACTGTTAATAGGTGGATGCGCTCTATGCCAGGCCTGTCCAAGTATCGGAAAACTGCTCATTTGCCAGATGGGAATTTAACACCACCACCGACGAATGGGCAGTTTTCCCCTACTTGGACAGGCCTGCTCTATGCTATGCGGCAGGATTGTCCAGTCTTCGATCTTCAGTTGCAATGTGAGATGAAGGGTAAACAGGGGGTTTCCGGAGGGAGGAGCTCTATCCTCTAACCTGTAAGAGCTCGTCATTGATGATTCGATTCTTAGGTTGAATGACTCTGGTTTTTTAAGCAAGGATAGGTAGATGACCTTGTCATGTCAGTAAGAGGGAAACATAAGGAAACTTCACTAGCAGAGCCTGATCAGCAGGATTGAACTTCACTTTAGGTATGCCACCACATCACCTTCTAATCAGGCAGAGGGTTCCGGCGTATTGATGGGGGATGAAATCCTTTGTATGCAATATGATACATGCTGAAAGAATACTACGTTCTTTAACCCTTCAAGACGATCTTTCCAAAAAGGGAGGACTTGCATAGGAGGAGCCTACAAGAGCTTCTCGAAGTGTTTGGAGAAAAGCTAGGTCAACTTGATCCGAGTTCCTGGACATGAGGACATTGGAGGTAATGACATAGCAGATATGTTTGCAAAAAGTGGAACTAAAGAAAACCCCTAATGGACTTAACTACGCGACAGGGTAACATTGTAACATTGTCTCCTCGATTCCTCCAAATTGAATCCAATTTGACTGAAATTAGGAAAATTTTGAGGATTTTTGCAATTGTTCGAAATTCAACTTGAATTGATTCCAAATCTGATAAATTTATCCTCGATTTGCCCATATTCAGTAGGCACATGTTTCTCAAATATTTTTATAATATCCCGAAAGCATACAAAGTGAGACAACATTACGCTTAAAAAACGTTCAATGTCACGAAGATGCCAAAAACCCGTTTTTGGATCATTTTTCTTTGAAACATAATTTTCTGACCTGAGACGTTTGGAGAATGTTATCAATAATTTGCATATGTTACCTAATTCAAAAACATTTTTTGAAAACTTTATTTGTGTATTTATTCAATTAAATTCAAAAATTGGATGAGACAGCACAAAATAATTAGGCGTATGACGAACGTGTTTGCTGTCTGAACACAATCAAATTTTTCAGGGCAAAGTAAAATATTTTCCCCATACGTGGTCTTGATGGTGGAATGCCCTTCTGAATTGTAAGATTTTAATAACAGGAAATAAACCTGCTTTCATCATATTGTCATGAATCTCAAATATTTTCCGGCTTCAATACAAAAAAAAAACAGGCTACGAAATACACTGGAACCTTGATATAATGGTCCTTGGTATGCGGACTTCCTAGAATTCCAGTCGACCACAGATGATGAAGAAATGGAAGGGTCTAGAAAAGAGCTTCCAAGGCTGGTAGTGTAAATATTCACGGGCACATATTGCCTAATATCATGATATGTCTTCAAATGAAAAGGGCGCCTATTTGTTTAATTTTTCATCATGTTTAATTTCTTTCATGTAGGGTCTTCTCTGGTGAAATGCTCTTCTGAAGTTCAAGATTTCAATAACAAGAAATGAACACGTTTTCATAATAATGTCATAAATCTCAAGTATTTCCGCGGCTCTAGTGAGGAAGAAACACTGAAACCTTGATATGACGGTCCTTGGTATGCGGATTTCCTGGAATTTCATTCAGCCGTTGTTGACGAGGGAGGGGTAAAGTGGGCGGAGCGAAAGGCGCTGTGGACTCAGCCGAGTTGCGCAGTTCCGTAGAAAATTGATCCTCGTTTTCCAGCCAAGGTTATTTTACGTCATGCCTTAGACCGGAGGTATATCAAGGTTCAAGTGCGCTGAATATTACCACAAATGAGATAGCGACTACTATATATATATATATGCGGAAGAAATATTGAATATTCATTCCGCCCGCTAAATTTCGTTCACTATTTATCTTCTCTTTCCACATAAGTAAGGCTGATTCGTTTGAGAAAAATGTGGAGAGTAGCTGCTATTCTCTGCTTCGTCTTAGCAGCTACAACTGATTTTGTTGGTAAGTGTGATGCAATTAATATGATATATTAATATTATTATTTAAAATTTATCCAACTCTATTTGTTCACACAGAATCAACTCCAGGCAATGAACCAGTTGCGGATCCGCTCTTGGGCTCTCCCGCAATCTCGCCCCAGTGGAGCAAAGCTTCTCTGGGCCACTTACCTCCAGCTTTGATTTGTAAGTGTCTTTTGTTTCTAAGTAACTCGTTACAGTTACGTTACACAGCAAGAAAACTTGTGTCGTTAGAGTTAGGCTACTTGAAGAAGCATCTTCAAGTTCTCTAAAAGTTACTATAAATTTTGCCTCCACCCCCTTCAATTTTTTTTAATTCACAAAACATGGTTATGCCTATAAGAAAATGAACAGCAACCCTATCCCTACAGTACTATTCTCTCCTCTAACCTCTTACTCAACTTATTGTCTCTACTTCATTTCACTTTCTTGCTTCACTTTGCTCTAATGACAACTCTTCCTGAACCAAGATTAACCAATTCTCCACCTTCCTGATCTATCACTCAGCTTTTTGTATCTAACTTCCTGATCTGTCAACCTGGCAAGTATGCACACTGTATAATACTCTCTTTCCATCTATACTCGCTTATCATCCTCGGAATACACTTTGCTCTGCTTTTCAGTTTTTCACTTTACTGCTCCTTCCATCTTTCCTTTTCCGAATTGTGGTCCTCTTCTTCCTTCTTTAGCTGAATCACCTCCACTTTTTCCTCCATCTCATTCCATTTACATATCGTCCCGCCGACTTTCGGTTTTATTTATGTAAACTTCACTTCTACTCCTATACCTTCCTTTTTTTACTTCTCTCTTCTGAGCCAACCTTCCGCCAATTCCTCTCTTTCTCAGTCCGAGCTTCCTTTACCCAAATTCCTGAATTCTTTAGCTTGCCCTTGCTTCTAATATATCTGCTTCTTTCTTCACTGTTTTTATTTCAGCATCAGCCCTCCAGGAATTTTTCGTGATTGCTTCACTTTTGTCATGCGCTGTGTATGTGCCGCTAAGCTGACCACTACATTTATCACTTTACAGTCCGCTCCACTAACCTCCAGTACTCTTAAGTTCCTCCTTATCATTTCTCTGGCCTCCTTTTCCACTGCCCACTCTTCATTCGTCAGCGTTTTTGACGAGTTCCACATGCTCTCATTCTAATCATTCATCTGACAGCTGACATATTTCACCTTTATTTATTTCCCCTTGGCTGGAATCTATCTCCTCCTTCAAGGAGGAGATTTTTTTTCTTTTTTTTTCTTCTTTTCTTTCCCTCTCATTCGCCAACTCCACTTTAGTCATCTTCGCTCGAGCGCCCATTTTCTTCTTCTTCTTTTCTACTTCCCCACTCATCACGCAGTTGCTCAGACTACCGCCTCGTCCTTTTTGACGCTCTCGTCACACGCGTCTCGAGCGCTTCTACTCCTTTCCAGTTCCAGTTCGTTCCCTAACCTCAAAATCACACAGGTCAGTTTTCATTTTTGAATTTTATACCTTCTCTACTGTATCCGCTTACAATTCCACTTTCACTTTCTTATAACATCCTCTTCTTCATTTTTGCTTCTCGACATACATCCTTCCTCACTACCTTCTTCATTCAGCCATAATGACGCATCAAGCTCAACCGTATCTACTATCCTCCATTCCGGAACCAACAGTCATAAACACCCTTATCGAACCCTAACTAGAAATTTTTTTATTGCCAACAACAGAGTTATAAGTCATCCAAAATTAACCAATTTATTTTATTGAAGAATCGTTTTTTCTGGATGAAAATTAATCTTCTGCTCAAAAATTCACATTTTCAGTTGGGAAATCATTTATTTCGTAGAAAATTTGACTTTTTTTTTAAATACTATACATTCTGCTTCAAAATGAATCTTTTTGTTTCAGTCGAAAATTTGTCATTTTGATTGTAAATAATTATTTTCGGTTGAAAATTCAACTATTTTCTTGATATCAATTTTGGTTTGAAATTAATATTCTTTAGTTGCGAATGTATTTTTTCGGCTAAAAATTTCACTGATTTGCGAATCAAGGTCTTCTGTTTCGAACAATTTAATTTAGAATTGTTTGGTTCTGAATATTTAATTCATAATTGCTCATTTTATATAAAAAGAGAAAAAACAAATTTTGAAAGAAAGAATAATATTTTTTCATAAAAAATTATTTTTTAACAAAATAATTGAATTTTAAACTAAAAAAGCTAAATTTATAAACCAAAAATATAATATTTCAATTCGCAGTTAGAAATGTCAAGTAGAAAAAAACGAGTTTTCAGAAAAATTAATTAATTTTCAACTAAAAATATAAGTTTTCAAACGAAAATGGAATGTTTATATCTTCAGTTGAAAAAAAAATCTAAACTGAAAAGAAACGAATTTTCAACCGAAGAAATTATTTTTCAATCACAATGATGAATTTTCAACCTAAAAGATGAAATTTTATCCAAATAGTGGATTTTTCAATTCAAAAGATGCATTTCATATCAACGAAAAAAAAATAAGTTTTCAACTAAACAGTTTTTCTTTCAATGAAAGAAATGGATTCTACACAAAAAGTATAATTGTTAAATTTTCTATTAAACAGGTAATTTTCTATCGAAATATATTATAAAGTAGGCTAATTTTCGATCAGTAAAATAAATTTTCAAATAAAAAAAAAACGAATTTTTAAACAAAGAAATTATTTTTCTACCAGAAAGATAAAATTTCAACTAATGAGATATTTTTTTTACACAAGAAAAAGACGGATTTTCAAGAAATAGTTCGACTATCACCAAAAACAGATAAATTTTCAACTAAATATAGAATAGTTAAATTTTCAGTGTAAAAAATTAATTTTGAATCAAAAAGTAAATTTTTAACGAAATCATATAATTTTTAACCAAGGAGATTAAATTTCTAGCAAAAAGATAAATTATCGTCAAAAAATGGAAGTTATATTTCCAGTTGAAAAAGTTCATTCTAGATAAGAAAAATCTCATTTTCAACCAAAAAGATCAATTTTCATATTTTGAACCATTAAAATAAATTTTTAACAAAGTACATGAATTTCCAACCAAGTATAAAAGTTCACGAATAAATTAAATTTTTAGAAATGGAAGAAAAAGTTTAAAAAATTTAAAGTAAATATTAATTAAATGTTTTAATGAAAGACATAGTTTAATGCTTTTTATTTGTTGAACTAATTAATTAATTATTATCTGATTGATTTTTTTCACAATATTGAATTAAATAAAGATTGAATTTTAATTTGTTTCAATTAATTACATAAAATGATTATTTACTTTATGGTTATGTAATTTATTATTGGCTATAACTGGTAAAATAAGAGTTTATTCACATTTAAAATACCTCTATTCCAATTATATAATTTCTATCAATGTTTATGATGTTGTGCAATAATTATCTGAATTTAATTTTTATAATTATATGTAAATATGTATCAATTTTTTAACAAATTACTATTCAAGGTTACTAATGAATCACATTTTCAGAAATGAAAGTGAAAATTTTAAAGAAATGTAAAGTAAAACTTACTTAAATGCCTGGATGAAAATGATACTTTAATTCTGTTTATATCGTGTACAGATTAATTAATTTTAGCTGATTAATTTTTTTAACAATTGTAATTGAATATTACCTATAATTTTGATAATTAAAAGTGATTCATGTTTAAAATACCTTTATTTTCCAATTGTGTAATTTTTGTAAATTTTTGTGATGTTGTGAAATAAGTATCTGAAGTCTGCTTTCAATATTATATGTACATATATTTTACTTTTCTATGAAATTAGTTTAAAAGGTTAATAATAATTCAAATTTTGAGAAAAATATAAAGCAAAAATTATTCGAAGGTTTCACTGAAAATAACTGTTTATTACCTTTTATGTTGTGATATGATTAATTAATATGTACATACATTTATATTTTTTCTGGAATTAGTTTTAAAGGTCATTACTAAAACTAAATGTATTGAAATGCAATTTCAAAAAAATATATATATTTTCAATTCATATGAAAAAAGGTAACCTACATCTTTTGTAAGATTATTCCACTTTCATAATTTTCCAAATGTTTACGATGTTGTGAGATAATTATCTAAATTCAATCTTCAACATCATATTTGAATATGTTTTAAGTTTTCATGGAATTATTTCAAAAGATTATGAATAATTCAGTTTTTCAGAATAATGTAAGATACAAATTATTTTGATGTTTCAATGCCAATAATATTGGTGATTGATTTTTATACTATGAACTGATGAATTAACTATTATTAACTATCGACTGATTGATTTTTTTTCAGAAAATTGAATTTCATAAATAATTAATTTGAATTGTTTTCAAATAAGTCACATTTATCGATTATTCACATTAAAGTTATGAGATTTAATATTGGCTGCTATTTTTATGTTAAAAATTTATTTTTGCTTTAAAATATCTCCATTACAATTATATAATTTTTTCAAATGTGTGTGATGTTGTGAAGTGATTTTTCGAATTCAATTTTCAAAATTATATGTGCATATATTTCAATTTTTACTGGTTGAAAGATTATTAATGATTGAAATTTTCAGATAAATATTAAATAAAAGTTATTCTAATATTGCAATGAAAATAATTATGAAATGTTCTCTATGTTCTGAACTCATCAATTGAATATTAACTGTTTCTGTTAAAAATTACATTTTCTAGAATTAGTTCAAAGATTCTTGATAAATTCAATTCAATAAAAGAAAAGTCTAAATTCAAAGAAAAATATATTGTATAAAATAAAAATTATTTGAAAGTTTCAATGAAAATAATTTTTTCATACTTTTTATGTTGTCAACTGGTTAATTAAGAATTAGCGGATTAATTTTCTTCACAATGCTTACATTGAAAAAATGGCCGTTAAATGTTAACAAAAAAATAGTTATTCGAAAATTGAGTAAAAATGAGAAAAATTAATCCAGAAGTTAGCGCGCGCACATAATAGTCTAGTAACCATTACATACTTTCTTTTCACAGCAAGAAGTTTGATTTTATGGTTCAAGTTAAAACGACTTCCTCTCATAACACTTCTTGGGGCCAATAATTTCGTATGTCGTCTTGAAACGGGACATATGTTTTTCCACATGAAAACAGGCGTCAAGTATACTGTGCTACTAGATACGAGTAAAACGAAAATCCTTGGAGTAATCCGGAAGAAACAATTGTGTCCA
>CAKNXH010049322.1:748-14421 GCA_932178445.1 Andricus quercusramuli
AAAAAAAAGTTAAACAACCACCGCAGGGTACCACTAAGAGCAACTGCCATCTGGAAAAAATGTCAATGGCCCCCAGTAGAACCGCGGTAAAATACACCTATGGCCACGTCTCACATCCGTGAGATGGGTGGTCACAGGGCATGACGAAATCACAACGACAGGCCGGCGAAACCCTCGTGTGTCTTGAGGACACGAAGCGACCCAAGGATGACAGCTTTCTGCATCCATCTCGCAAGAGCCTTGGCATATTTTTGGCACGCGGGTATGGCTTTAAGGTTACGAACTAGCGATAATTTCACACCTCCGAGAGCACCTATCACAAGAACAATTACTCGTACCGAATATTTTGGGTACAGTCGACGCAGCTCTCTATTAAGGTCTTGATATCTCTTCTCTTTTTCTTTCTCCTTTGCAGTGATGTTGTATTCGGATGGAGCCGAGAATTCGATCACGAATATAGTTCGTTTCTCGAAGTCTTGGAGAACAATGTCAGGCCTCGAGTGCGCAACGGAGACTGCTGCCCGAAAATCGTAGTTCCAGAAAATCTGGCACTTCTCGTTTCGGACAATTGACTCTATATCCCTTGGAGCGTTCGGCAGGGCAGGGTCGCGACCAACACCGTAAGAGCGACAAAGGTGGTAATAAAGTACTCTTAGGGCCGCATTATGTCTATAGATATACGTTGTTCCTGCGTGGGTCGGACACCCCGATAGTATATGTTCTAGGTACTCAGCGTGTGCATGACACGCTCTGCACCTATCACTGGGAACTTCTTGACATAAAATGCGGGCGCGGTATGCTAAGGTGGAAATTACACCGTCCTGGCATGCGAAAATAAAGCCCTCTGTACCTGAATTGAGCCCTGATGATTTGAGGAAAGCAAAAGTTTGCTCCTTCGACAAGGACTGTTTTTCTACATTTCTGTGAAAGTTTCCGTGCATTTGCTTGTCGAGTAGCTCTTGGTGAAATTTTCCAACCTCTGCTTTCTTTACTTCGGCTTTTAGACGTGAAGCATCTAGATGGAGTAATGCACTTTCCTCACTTCTGATGTTAAAATTCAGGCCAAGGGTCTCAGCAGCTTGCTCCGCGGCTTTGTAAAGGAACGCCCCTTCGCCAATCATCTCGTGGTTTCTGACCATCTTTAGGAGAGGATCTCTGCCATTCGCAACGATGTAAGCTGTACTCAAAACAATTCGGTTATGAAGACACTGGAGATTCAGAAGTCCGCGTCCGCCTTGCTGGCGTGAAATGTATAATCGCGGAACTGACGAATTGATATGCAAGCTTTTATGCATATGCATGATCTTACGCGTGGTGACATCAAGGGCCTTAAGCTCGTTCTTCGTCCATTGAACCACCCCAAACGAGTAGAGTAGAACCGGGACGGCAAGCATGTTAGTCGCAGATACCTTGTTCAACGCCGACAGATTGGAAGACCAAATCTGTCGAAGAAGATGCTTGTATCTGCTTCGGAGAGACTCCTTCACTGATGTTACGTCCTGAATGCGGCTTTGAGGCACGCCCAGGTATGTATAGGTCTCTCCAGTGTTAAGATGTCTAATAACACTTATATCCACAAGCTCAGGGTCCTTGGGAACGCCAGTAATCTTTCCTTTCTTCAAATGAATTTTGGCACACTTGTCCAAACCAAAGTCCATCCCAATCTCTCCTGTGTAGTTCTTGACGATATTTAAAGCAGTTTGAAGTTTGCTTTTACCAGCGGCATAGATCTTCAGGTCATCCATATAGAATACATGAGTGACCTTATGCTCACGCTGATTAGTGTCGCCACAGAGGTATCCAGGAGAATTTCGTAGTGCAAGAGATAGAGGCAAAAGTGTGATGCAAAAAAGCAAAGGGCTCATACTATCCCCTTGAAAGACGCCCCTCTGGAAGGTGACGTTGTTCGTCGTCAGACGATAATTCCTAGATGAAATGGTAAATCTAGTTTTCCAAAGAGGCATCAATCTCTCTATGCATCTCACTATGTGTGGATGTACCTTCAAGCTTTCCAACAGACAGATGATAAGTCTATGAGAGGTTGAATCAAAAGCTTTCCGGTAGTCAATCCAGGCCATCGACAGGACGCGCTGATGGACTGTAGCGTCTTTACAGACACACCTGTCAATCAGCAGGTTCTCTCGACAGCCTGCTACACCTTTTTTCGAGCCACGTTGTTCGTACATCTCTCGCCATACAGGCTCAATTCGTCGAACAATCCTGTTGTTTAGGACAGCTGTAAAAATCTTATACAGTGTGTTCAAACATGTTATTGGCCTGTAATTCTCTGGTTTGGACAAGTCGCCTTTTTTCGGTAGGAGTATAGTGCGTCCTAACACTAGCCACTGCGGAATGGGCATCTCCGACTTTAAATATGAGGTGAATATGCGGGCCAAATGTTGGTGTGTAGAAGTAAACTTCTTCCACCAAAAGTTCTTGATACAATCTGGTCCAGCACCGGAAAAGTTCTTCGTGCCTCTAAGTGCTTTTTTCACCTCTTCGGCAGTGACTGATGGGCACTCCTCCTCAGATTTTATGAGGCTGTCGCAAAACTCCTTGAAGCGAATGATATTGTCAGTATCTTCCTTCAACTCTAGTGTTTTCGGGATCTTGTACACCTCTCTCCAAAAAGTCTCTACCTCCTTGGGCTTGGGTGGATTTTTTACAAAAACAGGGGGATCACTGAAGAGGCGCGATGGGTCAGCGAGAAACTGTTGATTCTCTCTGATCCATCTCTCCCTCTTCTGTATCCTCCTCCTTGCGTCAGATAACAGCCTTATTTTGTCAAGAATATGCTGCTTGATTGTCAGCAGCTTTGACTTGTTTAGTGTGTGATTCAAGGTCCTTAGTTCTTGGGCGAACTTTCGAACCCTTTCCGTGAACGGTCTACCAGATGTTATGTAGTCAATCACACATTGAACACGGGACGCATTCTGTCTTGCCCATCCAATTTTCTTGTTCAGTTGATGCAAGCGTCTTCTTGTCTTTTGATCCATCGTCGGTTTGAGCCTTCGATTTGAATCAGCCAAAGCTCTCGCAGCACCATAAACTGAGCAATTGATGGTCCAGAGGTCGGACTCTTGCGAGATATCTCCACAAAGGGAGGCATCCATTTCAGCCAGATCTTGGGGCTTAAGAGGAACTTGCATGTTGATGTTCCTCCTTGTACTGAAATTGCCATCATCTTCAAGAAGGTGCCTACTTTCTGCGGTTGGTCTTAATGTCGTTTCATCTTCGTCTGCAGCTTGTTCAAGCAGCGGTTGAGGAAGCGCTCCGCGTACATATCCATTTTTGCGGAGGTAGTCGGCTTGATTTCGCAAAGACTGATGCGAAACGTGTTGAAGCTCTGGGTGTTTCTGGCACCACAGAGTATGCATACGCGCCATAAAGCCTCCACGAACAGGGATAATACTGGCATCGTAGCAGTCTAACACATCATTCTTAAGTTGATCCGTCCACTCAATGTGGGCGTTTCGCCGGTTCGTCGTTGTGTTTCCATCTAAATTATTTTCAGCACCCCGAACTCTAGGATGATCGGCATTGTTTGCCGATCCATTGTCGGGTGCTCTGCGCGTTCGATCGTTTTGAACCGCATCTACAATATTTTGGTGGTTTTTTGGTTTCATTGTTGTTCCCACGAGCAGCTAGGGAAAGGGTTCGTCCATCCTTGTAGAGCCCCGCGTGCAAGGATAAGGCTATTACTCTGAGACATCGCCCGATATCCCAGGGTCACCGTTAAAGACACCTCACCCAGGTGCCATGCAGCTTTCGGCACGGTTCGCACACCTTCGCTTAGAGGTTATTCCTTCGGGACCATCCCTGGACAATTGTCCGCGACTGCTTATTAATTATTGTACCCATATTCAGCAGAAACCCTTGGTACAGGGACCCTCTATCCGCAACCCGAGGACGCGTTCGGTGGCTTTGTCATAAGCCCTTCGGTTCTATTCCAAGGGAATCGAAACCGAAACCGAATTTTTTTTTTTTTTTTTTTTTTTGGGGGAAAAAGGGAAAAAAAAGGGGGGGGGGGGGGGGGGGGGGAGGAGTAAAGGGGTTATATACCGTATTCCGGTAAGGTCTTTGCAGCATGCAATTACATCATCCCCCTGTGCATAGAAGTTGGTTATGGCGAGAGGTCTACCTATCCTCGCACTTGCTATCTTCACAATGACTCGGAAACTAGTCACATTCAAGATGGTATCCATTACCGCCGTCCACCTCCAACCAGATGGTAGTCCGTTTGTCCAGCGTCTCCGATTCTTACCCCAAATGACGTCTGCCCCATGGTAAAAAAGACTATCCCATAGCGCCGCCCACACTTTCATGATATCGGGTGGTGCCTTGCATCGCTCAAAGTGTTGGCCTATCGCCAGCAGTACTATGGCTATCGAGAGTTTGCTCTGTTTTTCATCGAAGCCTCCTTGATCCAGCGGCACCTTCCAGGTGGTTTTATCTCGGACTGCGTTTATTAAGTCCATATCTATGGCTTCATTGCCACGCTCACCCGCAAACAATGTGCTTAAGCGGCTACCATGCAGCCCGTCCTCCAAGATACAGCTAAGGGATCGTCCATAAATTACGTAAGACGTTTTTCTTTTGTTTGAATAAAGAAGGAAATAAAATTGCTGTGAAGTTGAGAAGGACACAACGATACAAACAAAAGAAAAACGTCTTACGTAATTTATGGACGATCCCTAAGGTAATTCATTTTCCGGTTTACATGATTTCCGGTCTTTACCACGCTCCTTATCTTACCAGGCTCACTCTTTTGTAAGACGATCATTTGCTCCTTCCCTGCCGTAACTAGTTCCTTTTCGATGTCCTCGTCCGTATGGGTGACTCCCTCCACTGGCTTCGTCCGTCTAGAAAGTTTTCTTCTTCCATCTATGGTCAGTGACACGTTAGAACCGGTCCCAGCCCGACCCTCCATCCACTTGCCGGTCTGAACCCATTCGGGTATGGTGGGGATCTTCGTAGGCATGAGAAACTCTGTTCTCATAAAGTTCTTGGTCTCCTCGTAGAGCATAGTCATGTATGTGTCTTCCCCAAGAGGTCCTCCTAGTGGGTTCTCCTTGCAGAGCCACCGCTCTACCTCCTCCGTCATGTCATCCATGTCTACGTACTCGACGAATCCATAGCCGATCTCCCAATAGCATAGCTCTCTCCAATAGGGGTGTATACTGGGTCCGCCCATCTTGAGTAGACCAGTCCTTTTCCTAAAATACTGGTTCACGCCATGCCTACACGCTTCAGGCCATCTCTCTCGTACAGTAGTGTACTGCCTTACTAGTTCTGTGGCATAACGATCAGGTAATGAACGGACCAAAATGTGAACGTGCTCTTCTAACGTTCCTTTAGGCAAACAACAACCCCCACAGGTCGGATGACCACCCAAGCGATACTTTCTGAGGTTGACAGAAAACGACGGTACGGGCAACTCCCAGCCTTGCTGACCGCACCCACAGTTCAATTTAGGTCCATACTTTAACTTTAACTTTTCCTCTTCCTTAATCATGTGTCACCTGAACATAGCTGGGGTCCACATGTCCTCAGGATATATATCCACGACCGGCCCCCAATCTACGCTTGTGACCGCCTCTTCTTCGCATCTTCTAACGCGTCCTGGTCCACATTCGCGGCATGTTCTTCTAAGACCTCCGGGGTCGGGCGAATCGTCTCCTTCGAAGTGTCGGGCTTCGCGCCAGCGCTGCCACCCAGCTGTTCTGGTCGCTTCGCATCCCGTTGTGAGTCCTGTTCTCCATATGCTAGTGTTCCTTGGGCACCCGTATATATATATATATATATATATATATATATATATATATATATATAGATCTATAACTATATATACATTATATATTTTCATTTGTGTGTTGTGTATAACGTAAAGTTGCAATGTAATAATTTTAATAATAATCTATATTGTATTATTTACCACAAAAATATTTTTGAAATAAAAAGTATTCAAATCTTACTATAGTCTAAGATTAACTGTACCTTACTATCTTATAGATAAGAATATATATTCTTAATGTGAGGGGGCCTCCATTGTACATTAAGAATATATTGACGCCTATTTGAGTTGCAAATATTCTTAAACTTAGTGGGAAATTCTTACAATTAGACTAGAATATATATTCTTAAGGGAAGAGGGCCTTCATCGTATATTAAGAATATATTCTTGGCGCCTATTTAAGTTGCAAGTATTCTTAAACTTAGTGGGAAATTTTTAAAATTAGAATATGGTTTTTTCGGTGAATGGAAGAATGTATAAGAAATGCTGCTTTTACACTGTTCTTCTTCTTTTGTAACGTAATCTTTTTTCTTCAAACGATCTATTCAATGAATCTCTCTTTCTCTTTTTGCTGATCGTTTCTATGTCTCTCTATAATATCCAGCAAAAATCCGCCATCATGTTGACATCCCATCTTCCCTGATACCGACTTTCCATTTCACTTATGTCCTGATGGAATCGTTCACCTTGCTCTTCACTATAATCTTTTACATTTTCAGGAAAGACGTCGAGGTGAGAGTGTTGGAAGTGCAATTTTATGTTCACCAAACGACCCAAGTTTTGGTAATTTTCCAGTAACTCATCAACTATATTCTCATAATCCTCACTTTTCGTAATTACTAAAAAGTTTTGAGAAACATTTTTAAAACTTTTCCAAGCTGCTTCTTCAATGTTGTCCGTGCTTGTAATAAAATTGGCATATTCTAAAAGGCAACGAATTTGTGAACCATAAAAAATACCCTCTTTTAGCTTAGCATCACTTATTGCGGGAAATTTTACTTGCTGAGAGTGAACAAGTAAGGGTGAGGCACAATAGGCTTCATAGCCTGAGCGCCAGGGGAGTTCTCCATGGGCTTCCCGCCCGTATTAAAACTAACTAACTAAGTTATTAGAATCTTTAGCTTCCTTGATACGCTACATGTAACTCAAAATCGATTCTACATAAACATACCCTCAGATATGCGGTCTACATTGGACCGCATATCATTTGACTAATCCCAATGGATGAAAGATCTTTGCACACAAAAACAAAAAATGAAATTCAACCACTTACTTCCAGTGAGATACGCATCACTATCTAACACAGTAAAAACATCTCTAGCTAGCCTCTCAGCAATGAAGTAATTTTAAGCCTTATCTGAATGATATAATTTCGGAGTGATTCCCTCACGAATTTCAAAGGAAGAAATCATCAGTATTTTGGAATCCACAATATACACCCTCTCATCCAAGAAACGAATGACATACGGCGTAGGAGGCCAGCATCTTACGCCAAGCGCAACTTCTCTTCTCAAATTTAACATACACAAAAATCATCAATTAAAGGACTTACGCTGAAAGAAGACATCATATTATAACCCACAGACAAAGGCAAAACACCAGTTGTAATGAGTAAGGAAGACTAAAACAACAAATCGTGGACCTCCTAACTAACGATACATATGGAAAACTTGAGAAACACTCAACAAAAATAACAGTTACCGTAACAAAAACCCTTCTAAAAGAGATACAACAGATTCACATTTAACCCCAAGACATTTTAGTGAGTTTCGACGTAGTACCTCTCATTATTAAAGTGCCAATATCTGATACAAGCTTTGTGAAGCATCTAGAAACTAAAATCTTCAACCAATCCAAGCTTAAACCAGAATTTTGGTTCCGTTACTTTGGCAACACTTTTTTCATCTGGAGCCATGGACTAGATGAGCTGGAGAAGTTTTCCGATTTCATTAATCGATTACAAAAATTACAAAAGGAATAACAAAACTTGTAAACAACCCTGAACATAAAAAGGAACCTCCCGGTGATCCGGGAGGATATAAGATACCTTGCTCTCGTGGCAAGTCTATATTGGAAAAACCGGGAAAACGGTAAACCAACGCATAAAGGAACATGAGCCTGAAGTCAGGATAACAAATTTCACGCAAACAACACTAGCTGAGCATCACATCAAAACAGGACATATCATTTAGCTTACGGCTATGTTAGTTTCGAGTGGGAGTACAAATTGACGTCGGAGTGTGCTGACTCAATTCTCACATAAAACATTTTACCTTCCAGTTGAGACGAGAATGTCTTAATCAAAATAATCGTGATAAAAAATGTCAGATGATATCATCATCTGCGAGGGACAATCTTCACACTAATAAAGTCGTTATTTCACATATGTCTGAGATAACGGCCACTTATGTCTATATTGGTACTCTGATGACGCAATGGAATATTTTTTAGACAGAGTTGTTATCCAAATTATTGACTGAGGAATTAATCAGTTTGTTCTCTACTTTGCGAAAATGTGGATGGTCTGTACATTTGTTTGCACTTTGGCGGTCATCGTTAATTCTATTGGTAAACATAATAATATATTCTATCGGTAATTCTTATTATATTTCATATGATACATGCATGAATACGGCTATTTTTTTTAAGGTGTTTTTTTTCGCTCTCCATTTATGAAAATGATAACTTTATGCTGTTATTTTCAGTGCGAAAAAACGATTCTGGTTTCTCACCAGTAGTCCCGTTTAAGTACCACTTGAGACTTATTACCCTCAGTCTTATTGTCTTATTGTCTTACTGTCTTATTGTCTTATTGTCTTATTGTCTTATTGTCTTATTGTCTTATTGTCTTATTGTCTTATTGTCTTATTATCTTATTTTCTATGAGGTCAAAAATCATGAAGTGATAGATATACATGGCCTTTACATACCTACGAACTTGAAAAACTAAACTTAAGGTCAGTTCATACGACTTGCACTGGAAAGATACATTCATCAATAAGGTACCTCTTTCTTCCCATGGTGCATAATATACTATTGAGCACACGTCAAAGGAATCAATTTTAAACATAATAATGTAAATATGTACATAATAATTACCTTTCAACAATAATTTATGAATCACTAATCAAGTAGGTAAATTTTAAACATACAAAAACATTTTCTACCAAGGAGTCAAATTTTTAAAAATGTCTAAAGATAAAAAACAAGAAAAAAATGATGAGTATCCTTAGAAATGGATTAAAAAATTGCAATTAAATAATTTAGAATGTTGTTAATAGAAGGGGATAATTGAATATGTATATACGTATTACTATATTATATATTATTATCTAGTAGATGAGGTGGTGGCGGGGCCGGACAGGGGAATCAAATTCAAGTGACAGTCCTTTCAAATAATAATTTTTAACCCAAAATGTGACTAAAATTAACTAAAAGCACTGAAAAAACTTAGGGTAAATGGTGTTGCAGGTAACATCTTATTTTTACCTGTTCGTATTGCTAAAACACAAATATTACCCTCAACGGGTAGAAACTGTCTTTTGTTCTCATTGAAGTTGTCACCACCGTCTTGAAAATTGGAAGCCACTAGCTTTCATCGCTGAAGTGAAGTTAGCTGATGGTTGGTGTAACACGCAAATCGGATAAGTGCGGCTTCATAAAGGCTGACTTGCTGAATCGTAAGAGCTGTCAAAAGTTCCTTACAAGTGTGGGTAAAAGCAGAAAAATAACGAGACGTCAGGGAAAGTTTACCCACATGGGGTAATTTTTGTTGCATGTAATCTTTACTCAAGAATCAAGGTAAAGATTACTCTTAGTTTTTTCTGTGAGTGAATAACATATATTAATAATATCTCTTATGTTCTTTTGAATTCAAAAGAACTTGATGAAGTTTATAAGAATTCCAGGCGAATTTCAACGAATTGAAAATAAATCCCAAAAATGATTTTCATCTTGAAAGATTTGACGCTCAACTCTTCTTTATAGAATTTTGAAATAATTGCAATCCAAGGTTTTATTTTGATTATTTGAAATGATTGTTTGTTAAGTGTTAATTGGCTTCAAAGACTGAGTTAACATATGTTTTCCAAAGAATTGGATATGTAAAGACCGCTTTCTTTCGGTAGGTTTTTGTATAGTAGAAAATCGTTTATTGTCAATAATTTTATTAATGCTTTTATGCACTCATCTACTACAAAAAATATGTTTATTAAACAAGAAAAATTTATGGTTGGGGATTCTGAAAATTAAAAATTATTTCTCATAATTTTCATTGAATCGTCAAAAAGATGCTTTTTGCGAAGAAACGTTGAATGCAGCTAAAGTTTTTAGACATAAATGTGCTGAAAAAAAAGGAATCTTCTATTTGTTCTTGCAGAATGCAGTTCGCAGCCCAACGAGAAACCTAATAGCGAACGTAATGCTGGCCCTTCTTCTCCTGCTGCTCGACAACAACATTTGCCTGATCGGATTTCTGTAGAGGAGGCTCCTCTTCGTGGCAGTTCCAGGTTTCCTGCTAGCAGCCGCCCTGAAGGGGAACGTAATTTTGGTTCTTCTCCTGCCAGACAACATTCTCCTGACCAGACATCGCCTCAGGAGCCTCTACTTCGTGCCAGATCTATTTCTCCTCTCGGCAGGCTTCCTTCAGATCGAGTACTTGGATGTACAATAGAAGAACTTGGATATCTTCGGCTTATTCCTCGCAAAAATCAAAACCAGCAATTTGAATTTCGAAGATACGTTATTCCTGCCGGTTTGCCAATTAGATTTCGAGTAGAACTGAATAGATATGTGCCAGTGCCAACCCGAGAATATATTGTATTATCAACATCCAATGATGACATTTTGGCAACATTGGATTATAGTGGGACTCTTCGTGGAATTTATAGGACAAATTACAATCATTCGCGAATAAAAATAAATATGATAAGCGGCGCAGTTGATAATCTGTCTCCAGAAGAAAAAAGGGATTGTCCAGTAGGCAAAGGTCAAGCAATCTTCTCGAAAAGTTTTAATAAAGCTTCTGCAAATTACGATTCACTACAGCTTGAATTGAATCTCAATGTCGAACATAATCCTAGTTCTTCCTCTTCCACCAGACAGTCCAGGTCTTCTCCGGGTAGGCCTTTTCCTCGTGAAGTACTGGGATATACACTAGAAAAACTTGGGTATATTCGGCTTATTCCCCAGACAAATCAGAACCGGCAATTCGAGTTTCGAAGATATGTTATTCCTGCCAGTTTACCAATTAAATTGCGAGCAGAAGCGAACAGATATGTGCCTGTGCCAACCCGAGAATATATTGTTTTATCAACATCCAGTGGTAACGTTTTTGCAATACTGGAGTATAGTGGGATTCTTCTTGGAATATATAAGGCAGATAGAAATCATTCGAGATTAAAAATAAACATGATGGGCGGTGCAGTTGAAGATATGACTGTAATGGAAATGAAGGAATGCCCTGTAGGCAAACATAACGCAATCTCTCCGAGTCGGTTTAAAGAAGTTGCTTCCAATGAAGATACTCTACAGTACGTGTATCATTAATTCAATGGAAAAAAGATGATCTAAAATGTAATATTCTTTGCTATCCGTGTTTGGATTAAAATTAAATAAAAAGATTTGAATACAAATCTATTATGGTTATCAAGTCTTTTTTGTATGTTTTTCTAATCCTCGCAAGGCCATTACACTTTTTTTCTTCGAATATTTGAAATTCAGAGAGTTACATGATTTTGTGTTTTCAGAAGCGAGTTTTTGGAAACACCATATTGTCCTAACTGCCAACAGATTTTTCATTATTTTTCAGCTACAGCGTATATTTTATAGGTATATCAATAGTTTCATGCAGTCGCGTAGCCTCATTATCCACGCGAAACGACAGACACAGTGGGCGAAATCAAATAACAAAGTTAACGATAACTTGTAGGACACGATTCTTAATTGATTTTCGATTCTATTTTATTCTTCGAAAAATGTTATTATTGAATTTACAACTGACATGTGTAAGTGATTTTTGAATTGTTGTTCAAAATTCTACATCAGTGTAAGTAACGAACAAGTGTTGATTCTTTTCTTCTTCGTCCATTATTTGGTAAACAACTATCCGACTTTTATTGTCTTTAGGATTCAGTGCACGGGAGTTTGTGCAAGTTATAAAGAATTTATAATATAGAATAACATTATACTATCATGATATCTACGCCCTTGTGCAGACGAGGGGGGGGGGGGGTAGATTGTGGTCGCCGAGTGATGCTTTTTGAAATTATTGCGGGGGTTGGGAGAGAATGAGGTGCAGACCTCTTTGTTGAGATAGGAAAAAAATTTATTCAAGACAAAAACATAATTTGGTTGACCTTAAAAAAGTATTTTGTTGTGTTGACCAAACATTTTTGTTTAACCGAAAAATATTGTTTTGGGGTGACAAAAGAATTTCTTTGATTCAACCAAAAAATCTGGTTATGCCAACAAAACAGTTTTGTTTGGCCAACAAAAGGTCCCAACAAAGAAATTTGTTGGTTCAACAAAATAGTTTTGTTGCACCAACAAATTATTTTGTTGAACCAGCAACATTTTTTTTGTTCTAGCCAAATTGTTTAAACAAATTGTATTCCTTTAAACAATTGAAAATGGAAATATATCCTTTCTATACACTATACAGTCAGAAAAATAATTATATGTATTTATTTCAATTTAATTTTTTCAAAGGTATTGAAAACAAACTGTTTAAGCAAATCAAAATTGTTTAAACAAATATAAATTTATTCAACATTAACAGAAATGTATCAAAATTATATAATTATTTCACAGAAAGTAGTGTAGGGTACCAATTTCAGAAAAAACTGGAAATTTCAAATTGTCCATTAGTAATTATTTGTATGAAAAAGACGACGGAAATTGCTAAAAAGGTGGCACGTGTTAATATTCGAATTTCGAAAAAAAGTTAGGGATTTCTTTTCTCCGGAAATGAAAACTTTTTTTGGGGAGGAGGGGGGGGGCTTGCCCTCTATGGTGAAAAAGAATTTCCAATGCATTTTTGGTAGAATGTATGTAATGTAGAATGTATGTAGTGAGTATGTAGCTTCAAAGTCCAAGGTTTTTCCAGAAAAATCATTAGTCGCCAAATGTCTGCCTGCAGAATAGAAATGTCTACGAAACTACAAATAGGAGATTCTATGCGTGCGTTAATATAACTCTTATGAACGAACTCTACATAAAACATGTTTGCATCTCCTGAAAGAAAGAATACACCATACGAAATTTGTCTTGACCACTACATTCAAAAAACTATTAAAACTTCACCTTTACCTACAAATACCCTCAGATTTTGGGATTCGGTCTACAGTAGACCGTCTATCAGTTGACAATACCCAATGGATTAGAGATCTTTGCACGCGAAAAAAAAGAAAAATTTACAAATTACTTCCAGTAAGGGACACACTACTAACGAAGACAGTCAAAACATCTCTGACCAGCCTCTCAGCAATGAAATAATTTTAGCCTTATCGAAAGGATATAATTTTGCAGTAATTCCCTCCAAAGTCTCGAAAGAAGAAATCATCGGTATTTTGGAATGCGCAATATATACACTTTCATGCAGAAAACGGCGCCAACATCTTACGACAAGCACAACTTCCCTCCTCAGATTAAAAAAAAATCAAGAAGAAACAATAATTAAAGAACTCAATCGTAATGAAGACATCATAATATAACCAGCAAAAAAGGCAACACAACAGTAGCAATGAATAAAGAAGACTAAAACATCAAAATCATGGACCTCCTAACTGATGACACATATGGAGATCTAAAAAAAACCCCCATAAAAACAATAATCAGCAAAACAAAAACCTTTCTAAAAGACTCTAAACTTGACAGCAAA
>CAKNXH010049323.1:0-25567 GCA_932178445.1 Andricus quercusramuli
TTAAAATGGCAAATCGAACACATTCCACAATTTATGTGTTTGAAGATAATTCGGAATTAGCAACAGGCTACAGAAAGGTGTTTCATCATGAAAATTCCCATAATAATGTTCTCTTGCTAATGATTTTTTAAGGTTTACAGGAAAGTTTAAATAAGTCTGCAAGTCGTCGAGAATTTATGATTCTGCACAATATTATTATAAATTATAGCCAATTAGGGCCAGTCATTTTCGGCTGTCGTTTTCCTGTCATTTTGCCTGTCGTTTCCCTGTCATTTTCTTGTGGTCGCGAAAAAATGACAGACAAAAAATGACAGGGAAAAAATGACACACCTGTCATTTTTTCCCTGTCATATCTTTTCGTAAGGGAAGACACAATTTGACTGATCGAATGGAAAATCGCGTAGCTCTAATGACGAATGTATCAAGTAGTAGTAGTATCGTTGAAGAGAAAAATGAAGAAAATTATGAGAGAAAAATGAAAGAAGCGAAAATTGACGGTGAAGATTTACTTGCTAAATACTCGCTTCCTTACGTTCTTAAAGGTGAGACCGAGTTGTCTGAGCTTAATGACAATGCTATTAGAGATAGATACACAGCAGGTATGTTGACTGGTAAATGGTTAAGTCCTATTATCTCCGAGTTTCGACCTGGTGTGTACCCACAGGTAAACGATCTTGTCCGAGCGATAAACCAGACCCCGATTGCTCGAGAACACGTAGGCTTAGTTTTCCAAAAAGACAAAGATTGTTATGTCAAAGTTGAAAAAATTTGTCAAGACGATTGTGTTATGAAAGGTCGACATTTTCTTGCAATGAGTGAAAAAGTATCTCGTATACTTGGTTTTGCACCACAACAATTAATATCAGATAATTCTCATTATGCTAATCACCCTGCAAGTCTGGCTCGTGGTTTACCCGAAAAAATGTTTGTTTATTGTGATATTTGTGAACCTCATATTACAGGCGATGTACAAACACCGCTTTTACGTATTATTCCTGTCGACACCCGAAACTACGTTTTTGCATCCACGCAAGTTACTCAGTTTTCTTCTCCGAATTTAATTTCTCTTCTTCATACTCAATTTCGCACGATAGAAATAGATATAAGAGATCATGCTGGACTGCCTATACCATTCGAGTTTGGTACTCTGACAGTGACACTTCTATTTAAAAAAATTGATTAGAGAAGGGAAGAAGAAGAGCAAATAAAAATTATATGGTTCAGTAATAATAATAATGAGTTATTACATAGATTATTACACAACACAAGTCGGTGGAGGGGGAATATCAAAAGTTTATGTCGGATTGTCCTATCAGAGAGGTCATGGAATCGGAAGCTTTCTAGGTGGGCTTTTTCGACGTGTATTACCGATATTGGCGCGAGGTGCGCGTACAGTTGGAAAGGAGGCACTTCGAACAGGTGTTAACGTTTTAAATGATGTCGATAGGAAAGTACCACTCAAACAGGCATTCAACTCGCGTATTAATGAATCTGGTCAAAAATTAAAAAGAAAAGCTTTGGATAAAATTGATAATCTTATGAATGGATCTGGTTATAAATTTGGTGTAAAAAATTTCGGACCTCAGTTGTCCGGAGTTCGTGGTCTTGAGAGTGTCACGCAGCTTAGAAAAGGGATTAAACGAAAAAAAAAGTTAAGAGGCTTAGTACAACAAGTAAATCAAAGAAAAAGAAGAATAAAAGGGTGAAAAATACGAAATCTAAAAAGAAAATCCATAGTAGTAAAAAAAGGAAGAAACAAAAGCGTAAATCTAGAGTTGGAAAAACTCGCTCAATTTCGGACATTTTTGGTGGTTAACAAGGAGATTATTATATGATGTCATTTTTACACTCACATTCTAGCGAGTGTTTGAAAACTGAACTAGACCTTTTTTCTCTTCCCCCTACTCAAACATCTATTGAGAGCTCGCAATGGGTCCATTACAAGCCCGTTTCATCGCTGACCGACGATTCGCCGATAGAGTTTGTCATTCCAGGTCACGGCGAAGAATACATAGATCTCGCTCATACAATGCTAAGTATACGCGTCAAGCTGGAAGCACCGGTAGAAACTTCTGTAAATGCAGAAGATCTGAAAAGTGTAACTGTGATAAACAACTTACTTCATTCGATGTTCAATCAGGTGGACGTATATTTCAATCAAAAACTCGTTTCTCCTCCAAACAACGCATACGCGTACAGAGCTTACCTGGAAACATTGCTCAATTATGGACCAGCTGCAAAAAAGAGCCATCTGACTTCCGCTCTCTGGTGTGTCGACACAGCAGGAAAAATGGAAGATTTGTCAACCGAAGATACAGGCATCCACATCCGTCGAGCTCATTTTGGTGCAGGCAAAACAATAGATCTAATCGGTCATCTGCATTGCGACATTTTCAATCAAAACAAATTTCTTCTCAACGGAGTCGAGATGCGTCTCCGACTCGTACGTACAAAAGATGGTTTTTGCCTTTTGGATCCCATCAAGACATGCAGTTTACACATTTTGGAAGCATCGCTCCTCGTACGTCGTTCAAAAATAAGCCCCGGAATTTTACTAGCACACGCAAAAGCTCTAGCACAAGGAACAGCAAAATACCCGATAACAAGAGTGGAGGTAAAAGCACTTACTTTACACGGCGGTATTCACGGTGAAACTCTTGATAATGTTATTCTCGGACAGTTGCCTAAGAGAATAATTATCGGTTTCGTAGAGAACAGAGCCTTCAACGGAAGTAGAGAACTTAATCCGTTCAACTTTAAAAATTACAAGATTAATTTCTTATCCCTTTACGTCGATGGCACACAAATACCCTCGAAACCTCTGCAGCCAGATTTTTCCAAAAATAAACTTTACGTTGATGCTTATCAGACTCTTTTCTCAGGCACTGGTATTCACTTTCTTAATGAGGGTAATGATATTGATAGAAGCGATTACCCGGAAGGATTCTGCCTCTTTGCTTTCGATCTTACCCCTGATCTTTCTGCAAATTGTTATTCTCACTGGAATCTCGTAAAACATGGAAGTCTACGAATAGAGGTACGTTTTGAAGAACCACTTGCCAACACAGTAAATTGTATTGTATACGCAGAATATGATAACGTTTTGGAAATAGACGCGTCCAGACAAGTTATTGTTGATTTTGGAGGGTAATAAATCATTTTCGCCGCCGCCTTTATTTCTTGGAATTTTACATATCTCACATCCTAATGTACACCTGTGTTTACTTAGGACAGGTTTGGACAGGAAATGAGTACCTTTTTACAATCTCTCTGTTATCTCTCGAAAATACAGCTGTGTAAACATTAAAACGATGGGAAAAATCTGGACTATGTGTCATCATATATACGTGTTTTTTGGAACTCTACGATCATCTTTCATTTCGTCCAAAGCAGTCTTACAAGTCGGTTGTTTCGTTACGTGGTTACTCACTGCCGTAACTGCAGAAGAATATTATGGACTACGTGATTGATATTCAAGGCTTTCGTGATCTTGAAAATAAGTTTATTGCAAAAGAAGTGGCCGTCATTGCCGTAGATCATAACTTTATCGGACATTGGATAGCTGCACCACCTTATCCCTTCTCGGATCTTTGTAGCGATGCGAAACACCAAAATAACTGGCTCACCTGTTATTTTCACGGCATCGAGTGGTTTGAGGGAGATAGTCCTATGAATTTCCTACATTCGAATCTTCGTGATGTCGCAAAATCAGCTGGAAAAATTTATACCCGTGGCCGAGAGAAAGCTGCACTTTTGCAAAATATCATGAGTAGACAGATTATTAATCTGGAAGAATTAAACTGTCCAACTTTTAAAAAATTGGAAACCAGTAAAGATTACTGTTTTCATCACGGTGTGAAAAAAGGAACATTTTTTACATGTGCTCTTAATAATGCAACTAAACTGAAAATATGGCTTCAAAGTCAGAGGCGAGAAGAAATATCACTTCCAGGTATCACACTTCAGAGTACACTGAAAAAAAATGTCTGTTTTAAAACTGAAAATCATGCAACGGCGGTGACATCAAGGACTGCGGCTGACAACATACAAATTTCTGTTAAAAAAATCAATGAGCCTGCGAGTGAGGTAAATAACCCTTTGAAAGATTTGCCTCGACTTGGCAGTCCTGGAAATAGAGATGGACAGACAGCCTTCAGATACTTCGAGCACTTCAAGCAATACCACGACATTCGACTGGTGTATTCCCTGCGGATCGGATACCGAAGGTGTGGATGAGACCGGCTGCTTTAATTTTCAACACGGATCCACACAATAAAAACGGATCGCATTGGGTTGCAGTTCATATTGACAGAAATGGCCACGGAACGTACTTTGACAGCTACGGCCTACCGCCTCTTATTCCTCAACATCTTTATCGTCTGCGAGGAAACTGTACCTTATTCCGATGGAACACAGCAGAGTTACAAAGTTCCTCTTCGGATGTGTGTGGTCAGTTTTGTATTATGTTCTTGTATCATATGTGCAGTGGTTTTTCTTTGCGTGAGTTTACCAGGCTTTTTAGCAAAAATCTGGTAGAAAATGACCGTATTGCTGCGAATTTTTATAAAATGATTTTGAAAAAATATAAAATTAAGCCAAGCGTTTTGCACAAATCTGAAGACAGGTTTCAAGGTGGGGATTATAAAAAGGGGGCTATTAATACACATCTTGAATCCTGTGTTCAATCTTGCTCTTCACAACTTGCTACTTTATATCTCATATAGTATACTTACATTTAATACAGCGCACTACGTGTTACTTTAAGAGTTTATTAAATATATTTTGCGATATGTGTTTATTATTATCTATAATTATTCAAGTATATATCTCTCTCTCTTTTTTCATACTGCGTCACTTGTGTATTTGTGTGTGTGTGTTTGTGATTTTATTCAATGAAATAAAATGATGTCCCTGTCTACGATGTGTAATAATCATAATCGTCATAAAGATCGATAATTTTAAGTATATGTATCTTTTAGATGTAAACTATTTTTAATTTTCAACTTATCATAAACCGGTTTTACTAGTTGTAATTAGATGTAATTTTTTTGAAAACTTGGTGAATAAATCTATTTTAATAGGTTCGAACATAACCCTAATCTATTTATTTATCTTCCTCTTCTTTTAGAAAATAAGTTTCATTATTGAACTTTGAATTTTAATAATTAATTAGTAAATTATTTAATTAAATTAATTAAATTAATTCGAATAATTAATTAAATTGATAAATTAATTATTATTCTTATTATTTATTATTATATTATTATTATTATTATTCTTATTCATCTATCAATTATTTATTCATTCATTATCATTATTAACTATTCATTTATTATTATTAATTATTCATTATTATTATTATTATTATTATTATTATTAACCAATCAATCAATCTTGATTAATCAATCAAATAGAATTATAGAAGTTAATTATTCCTTTCAGAACTAGTCTAGAATCTAAAAAGCCATAAGTACAGCTGTGAATATGGCGCCATACAGTCTACGAAAAAACAATCAAATAGAATTATTGAAGTTCATTATCCCTTTCAGCACTAGTCTAGAATCTAAGAAGCCATAAGTACAGCTTTGAATATGGCGCCATACAGTCTACGAAAATCCATCAACACTGCACAAGTTTACAACTTACTGAAATACCATCGTTTGTCCATCTATTCCTTATCTTCCATTCATAGACTTAAGTAAACACTAGCGTCGAGCGAGGCAAGGCCCAACCAGCCGCCGACTGGCGCCAGACGTCTGAGCAAACACCGAGGAGTGGGGGTAGCCGGCTGGCGAGCCATAGTTGCCCCTTACTACTTATGAATATCCTCGACTTCCAACGACTTGAAACCATGTTTGGACTGTAAAAACATCAACGCAATTGGAAAAACCGAGATTTGTTATATTAGGTTTTCAAACAACCAGAAAAAACAATACTAATAAAAACTCTAGCCAGTTTGATCATTGCAACCTAACTAATGTGAAACTATTTTTGAATAATCAGAGTTATCCTTATGGTAATTTAAATCTCAATATTAGCAAAAATCAGTATGCTCTACTTTATGAAATGTATACAAACCTTCAAGCTAATTACTATGGTAAAGATCCACAACCATTGTTGTCGGAAGAAGAATTTATAGAGTATGTGCCTCTAGTTGTTATTGATTGTTCGAAACAAAATGAATCATTGAGATATGGACCTGTTGATGTTCGTTTGGAATTTGAAAGTAGTGAAAATTTTCCCGCTCAAACATCAGCATATTGCCTCATCTTACATGATCGTGTAATTGAATATAAACCAATAAGTGGTGCAGTGAAAAAGTTGATATAAAACTATTGTAAGCAGATTGAATTAGTTTAGTTGCTTACGAAATGGAATACGTGGTGGATGTGCAGGGCTTTAGGTGTCCAGTTAATGAATTTATTTTGAAAGAATTAGCTATAGTTTTAATCAATGATGATGTGGTACCTTTTTCTGTTTTGTTTCAACCTCCTTGCGAATGGAGCTGCATCCCATCAAAGTATAGATGTATGAATCGATGGTTGGAATATAATTTTCATGGCCTACCGTGGAATACTGGTGATGTACCTTATACGTTTGTGAAAGAAATCTTGGAAACTATTTTTTAAGATGCTAGTAAAATTTATGTGAAAGGCTTGGAAAAGAAAAATTTGTTTAAAAAGTTTGTTACTCAGAAATCAACGCAAATTATTGACATGCATGATATTGAATGTCCCTCATTGAAAACCTTAAGCGATGAGTCATCTACTAATGTATGCTCACGTCATTCAAGCGCAAAAAAAATTTTACTGTGCACTTCAAAATTTTACTTTATTGAAAAATTAGTTATCTCGAGATAATTAAGAATCAGGTATAAGAAATAAGTTTTTTCAACTTTTTTAGTTTTAAGTTAGTATGTAAGTTAAAAAAATGTATTTTTTTCATAAATAAGTAAAATTAAATGCATTTGAATATAAAAAGCTGTGTTTTTATTTATAACTCATAATTTTATATATCTCAATGTTTTTAGGTTATTAAATAAAACAATGAATATATTTAACTTTCCATTTATTCACTCAAGTTTACAAACTGCATTCATTCATTCATTTGCATAAAAACTCCATTTTAAAATAACAGTACATTATTATCATCATTGTCGACATCCATGAGCTCAGGCACTCTGTGTTTATACCCCCATGGGAGAGTATCTGTCGAACCAGGAATCAGCACTCGCTTATCATCATGCCAGCTGAGAGCAATCTTATCTTGTTTAATCGAGTGTAACTCATGCTTTGGGCTTCGGATTAAATGTTGAGTCCGAATCAGGTTTTGGCAAGAAATTAGAGTCTGCTTATAATCATCGACTGTTATTGTTCTTAAAGTTGATTTTTTAACCCCTTTTGCTTTTTTCCCCCCATCTTCACCTAAAACTTTATAGGCATATAATTTGGATCGCAAACCAATAAATTCAGTAATTATTTTTCCATTATTTTCATCCTTCATCAAACTCAATACTTTTTTGTTTAGAAGACGTATACCGTAGACATTATTTGGTGAATAGTCTGATGTATCGAATATGTGCTAATCTTTTTTAATATGATCATAGACGTTGGGAACTGTGAATTGATATATTAGGCTGTCTGTGTCTGTATACAATAATTTTGCACTGTTACCAAATGTGTGCTGAATGTAATAAAATTATAATGAAAATCATAAATTATTATTTTTTATATGCCAAGAACTGTAAATCCTGTATAAATTGGTTTATTGAAATTAATTTTTGTTTTATTCATTTCAACGATTCCCTGGCGGACCGGCCGAACGCAAACATTACGCTACAGCGTAACGGTAAAGTAATGCTAAAGTAATGGTAAAGTAATATGGCATTATAATTAATAAAGGAAACAAAATTAATATGTAAACTGTTGCAATTATAATAAAACGTTGAAATTTACGTTCAACGGTCATGCCGCAATTGCAACAAGTTGCTTTTGCAGCATTAAAAAATAAAAAAACATAGTGACCGTCATTGCAGTCGGGCCCCTGCATATTGGCAACCCGCTAACGTGGCTTTAAGTGGGTTGCCGGTCTGCAGGGACCCGACTTGCATGACAGCCACTTTGTTTTTTTATTTTTTAACGCTGAGAAAGCAACTTGTTGCAATTACGGCATGACCATTTAATGTAAATTTTAACGTTTTATTATAATTGCAACAATTTACATATTAATTTTGTTTCCTTTATTAATTATAATGCCATATTACTTTAGCATTACTTTACCATTACTTTACCGTTACGCTGTAGCGTAATGTTTGCGTTCGGCCGGTCCGCCAGGGTTACCATGTCTTCACCGAATATGGTGAGGCTATGAAAATTTGGTCTTGCGATTAAATTTTTCGCACCATACCGCCCCTCCCATTTTGTTACAAGCCTTGCATCTTTATGCTTTCTAACATTCTCCATAGTTTTACCAAAAACTGAATTATTCATTAATTTATACAAGTTTTTCTCAAACTCATTTACGGATTTTTTCCTACAGTCTGTGTTTAGATCAATGTAATCTTTTAACCATGGTTTCTGTTTAAATTGTAATACTCTATGGACTTTAGTTAGCTTCATTCCCAAGGATAAATATTTTTTCAAATTTCTATAATGAACTATATATTTTTTCTTTGGTAGCAAATTTGGTACTAATTTTGGAATTGTGCATTTTGAGACAGGAGGTATGAAATTTTCTGGGCATAAAGGTAAGTCTTTATGTAAATCATGAAGATCTTCTGGATATTCTAAATCTACCTCTAAGACGTAGCCTTCAGGTAAATCGTCAGGAATATTGAAAAAGTTTGGTTCATTATCAAAATTTTCAAACCATTTAAAATCTTTGTATGGTAAATATTCGCTCATAGCGGCACCATATTGGTTATTAGTATCAAAGTACATTATGTAAGACTCTGGTTCATTTGGATTGGAATTTAATCCCATAAATCTATTATTTGCCTTTGCATATCTATTTGAGCATTGGGAAACCCCACCTCGGATACCTTTTTCAATAAATAACAACATTTCAACATCTGTGAATAAATCGAGTTCAATTCCTGTAGGTTTTTACATTGAATCAAAAGCAAGTCCCGGTGCTGTGTAATAGTGTAATGGATCTAAAGTGTACGTTGAAAAACATGTTTTTGCAACACCCACCTCTAAAGTTGACGTTTGCATGCATGTAGATGGTGCCTAAAGTACCTTATTTGAGCAGACTGTGCGTGAAAAATTTTTCGCGCATGCGCAGTTTGAATATGGCTTACTTTAGACACTGGCGAAAAAGCTGCGCATGCGCACATTCGAGATGAGGTACTTTAGACACTGGCATCGGTAACTTTAAACACTGGTGTTGGTATCTTCTTGAAATAAATTTACATTTAACTTGAACAAATGTTTTAATGATTGAAGTTTTGTTTTTAGGGTTTTGCAGCCCCACCCCCGGGGGGGGGCAAAAAAGCATAAAAGCCAAGATTTTTTTCAATAATTTTTTTCCAAAAAATTTTGTTTAACAAATTTTTTTTTCGAAAATTTTTTTTCACAAATTTTTTTTTCAAAAATTTGTTTTTCACAAAATTTTTGTTCAAACATTTTTTTGCACAAATTTTTTTTCAGAACATTTTTTTCCAAAATTTTTTTTTTGTCAATTTTTTTTCAAACATTGAAAAAATTTTTTTTTTTTTGTTATTTCTTTACTCCACTCTATGCAATATAAAATTAGTATATTTCATTACCACCTCCTGACAACTTTTTCGGACGGGCGTTGCAAAAAATAGCGTGTGATACAAGTGCGCGTAGGTGATTGTTAACTCGTATGCTGCAAAATTCACACTCGTACACAATCACCTATTTTACGCGCTTGTATCACAAATAACTACTTTCTAAAATTTTGAAAAATATCGGCCAAAAGTAAAAACATCAGTTTTTAAATAAAGATCAGAGTATTCACCCATAGTTTTTAAATTAAAAGTTTCCCATACTTTACAAGCATGTTGATAATCTTGGTCTGAAATATTTGAATCGTTCAATTTTGAATAAAAAGCCTCTTTTATTGGCAATTGTTTTTCCTGCAGTTTTGCCCAACTATCAATATAATCATAAGGAAAAACACCTTTCCTTGTTAATAAATTGAATTCATCATCATTTGCGCAATATTGTCGCGTAATTTCCTTCTCATCATTATTTAAATATGATGCCAATTTTTCAAGACTACTAGGCATAAATCTAAAAGAGTCAATACATCGAAGCTTTACATTTGTGCCTTCTACTTGTTTTGTAAAAGATATATATTTCTCTTTGTTTATAGGTAATAATTGAACGCTACCTTCAAAACTTGTAGCTAAGTCTTTTATTAAGAAATGGGCATCATAACCTGATAAGTTATAAAAAACTACAGGAATCACATGCGAGTCTTTATAGTTAATATTACAAGCTTCATGACTTGGACCGCGATATTTACCTGTAAAATGGTCGTGATCGCGATGTTTAATGTCATCATTTGCAAAAAGCTTTTCACAAATGTGACATTTTGTTGCCGTTTTAAATTCATGCTCTTGGTGCAATGTTAAAGGCTCCATTGGGATAATATTTTTTAGAAGCAAATATACTTCCTCAGACACACGTTTTAATTCTTTCATAAACCAATGTATACAGTCTTCTCCTCTATAAACTTTAAGTTCAGAAAGAGAATCATCAACATTGCAATATTTATAAAAAGCTTTACTTGTTGGGACATGTTTTTGGTAATTGGTTGATTGTACATCTGATTTTTTTTCTAATAAACATTCTATATCAGCATAAATTGCCACAGGGGCTTGTTCCTTGAATCTATAGTTTTTAAATTTCAATATGTTATTCTTTTCAGTTGGTAGTATTACCCTGCATTTATTCATATTCTCGCAGTCAACTTTATGATTATTCAAAGATTTTTCAAATTTAAAATGACATAAACATCGATCACAGAACCAAGTGCGACGATGAGCCTTTGTATATTGTGATTTTATCAATCGTGATAGATTTTTAATCCATGCGAAGTGATAAATTCGATTATTTTCCAAAATATCATCATCTCCCTCAGTTAAATCAATGTCTGTATTTTCAATCATAAGGAGATGAATTGTAGGTTTGTTTGATTTAAGTTGACTTGAATACAGCGGAACCATTTTTCTTTCTTACTATTTTCATGAGACTCTATACTATAAACATTTATACTTGAATTATTTAATTTCTCAAATTTCGGTATATCATGTAAACTAATAGGAAATTGTATTCCATCATATTTGAGTTCAGTATCGAAATGAGGATAAGACCTAGTACGGTTAGAATCTCTTTTATCAGGGTACAGAGCTGCCATAACCGACCAGAGAAAACAAAAAGCATCAGTATTCTCTACATTTATAACTGCTCTTTTATCTCTTACAAATTTTGGTAATCGTATATAAGTTGACAAACTAGCAACTGAAAGTGGTGTATATTAATTGAAATTCACATTTAAACTTATAATTTCTTTTAATTTCCAATTAGACTTTGTTTGTTGAAACCCTTCTACTTTAAATAATATTTTCTCTCTTACTTTAATCTCAAACCATTCACCAATATCTGTCAACTCAAGAATAGTTTCATTTTTGGTGTTAAAAAATTGTATTTCTTCTATTTCCCTACCTTCTTCTAATGCACTGAATTTAGCAGCTAAAATAACGTTGACTTTTAAACCCCCTATAATTTTGAGAGTATTTTTTATTCTTGCAATAATCATTTTTTTTGCATCATCTAAAAAGCTATTTAAATCCTTATGTGTTAAATTTATTATCAAACCTGTTCTAATGCGACTCTTGAAGGCAGTCTCCATGTCTTCCCACTTGATATTTTGTTTATCCACAGCTACATTAAACCCTGCTCCTCTTCTTCGTAACTTCTTGAATTTTCGATTTCTGGCTTTTAAAATCCCAACTAGGGATTGAATTTTATTTTTTTGACCCAAAGAAATGTCTTTTCCTCTTCTTAGGAGTTTATTCAACAGCATTATGTTTTGGATTCCACCGCGGATCAAAAAATTAATTTCTTCAAATGTTGCATTTCCTTCCAAAATTTCGTACGCTTCATCCATCATTTTAATAAGTCTCTTACACTGCTCTGAATTCATTTTCAAAATATCTTTAAAAATATACTCACTGAATAATTGTCAAGGTTGAAAAGTCGAACACCAAATACTGGGTAGATTGCACTAAATATTCCAATTAATTTTTCCACTGAATGCTACACACTGAATAGTAGCTAATTGTACACTAAACTCACGTTCAACTGTATATTATTATATTGCTTTCAATTTGTCTACCCCAAACGAGTAGAGTAGAACCGGGACGGCAAGCATGTTAGTCGCAGATACCTTATTCAACGCCGACAGATATATATATATATATATATAAAAAATAAAGTTAAACAACCACCGCAGGGTACCACTAAGAGCAACTGCCATCTAAAAAAAAAAAAAAAAAAAAAAAAAATTATATATATATATATATATATATATTGTAACCTTGCGAATCTGTCAATACGAAGAGGTTAACTCAAATGTAGAGGATTTCTACCATGCTTTAATCAATATAATTATAAAATAAAAAGGGACTCTATGGAGAAAGTAAAAGTTTCGTTTCTTCTCTTTGCAATGAAAACATTTATTCAAGAAAAGCCTATCCTAAGCTAAAAATACATGTAAAATCACCCTCGCATCTGTCTATCTTAGATTCTAATTCGCGAACTCACTCATTCCTTATTCAATAACTATAAATGCTAAATAGCTACTAGAAATCTTTCTATTTTTATATTTTATGCGCGCAATCGTATATTTATAAATTGAATATTCTTCGACAAACGTAGTGTCCTTTCTTTTTACTCTTTACTTCTTTATAAACCCCTAAATGCTAATCTGTTTTTGTATATTTTTCATTAATTTCTTTTTATTAATTCATCTAAACTCGTAATTAAACAACATATAAAATTCGATAAAATACCGTCAATCCTTTTTCTTCTAATCTAACCACACAGCTTCAATCTCTGGGATAGGGTCGATGACCTAGTCTTACAATACTATAATTATCTCAGAATCGTCCTTACAAAGAAAAAAGGTAGTGCTCACGTACACTAATACTACATTAGAGACACCTGTCTCGGTAATCATTACTTTGACCTTAATTTCTACTTCATACGTCCAAGTGATTATCATTTTACAATAGAAACATCAAAATTAACTGGTATGTCAAAACATAAAATCAATTATCTTAACAGGTAAATAGAGAGTTATCTAACGATATTTATATTCGACGCAACCTGAGTGGAGCTACCCTCGGACTACAGGTGCACGCTACCACTTGGGGTAGAGAGAAAGAGAGAGTCTCAAAAGAGAGAGTAAGAACTCTTCAAAATACGTGCCAAACGCAAATTTCTAAAGTAGGACCTTTTCTCAGGCCTAGATTTATTACTTCAAGTTTAAGAGAATATTTCTTTCTCACTAGAATTATGGCTTAAAGGCTCTTTTACACCTTCCGTCAATCGGTCGTCGACCAACCAATATATCGGAATATCCATTCACACCTTCGGTAAATTTAGTTAAATGTAGTAATATTTTAGTTACCTTCTGAAACTCACTGAAAGATTACTAAAATGTTACTAACTTTCACTGAATTTTCCGAAGGTGTGAATGGATATTTCGTTATGTTGGTCGGTCGACGACCGATTGACGAAAGGTGTAAAAGAGCCTTAAGCCGCTTTCTTGACAGGTTTAGGAAATGTAATTCCCGTCCTCTCATAAGAAGCTAAACCTCAAGGCCATGCAATGAGTATAACAGCTGATCGAGTCAGTCCTGAGATAAATATTTTTCACCCATATTTAAAAATAAAAGTTTGAATATCGCGGAATAATTTTCCGAAAATATTAAAAAATAGTAAATGACCATTTGTGGCAAGGCAGAGAGTTGGGGAAAGAAAAAAGTTTATTTATGAAAATTATAAATATTGACCGATGCATTTCCGCTTCACGAAGGATAATTTGCAAACCGGTCGGTAACGTAGGAAATTTTTTTTTTCTCAAAAAATTGTTTTTATGACTTCAAATATTTAGGACCAAAGCCGACTTCCTTGGAGCCTTCTACTGAGCGTGCCAAATTTTTAAAACGATATCTCATTCCGTGTGGACGTAAGTTTACAAAGAAAAGTATCATGCAATCTGTTTTACTCACAGACCCGTGGAAGTACGAAGTTGCTTGCTGCGATAGTGCTGCTCTGAAACAGATGATACGTATTTCAGACACGCGCAAAATGTAAAATTTCTTGTAGTGTTCTGGAGCACGGTCGGTATTTCTCCAAATTAGTACAAAACTTTTTTCACAATTCCAAATATTTAGGACCAGAGCCGCCTTCCTTCGAGCCTTCTACTTAGCGTGCTAAATTTTCAGCACGATTTCTTCCGTGCGGACGTAAGTTGACATGGGAAAGTATCGATATAGCTTCCAGTTTTATTTTATTCGGAATTTTTTTTTTCAAAACTTCCACCAGAAAAGACCAGAGCCGTAAACATTATTGTCTCCTCTTTCATTTCCCAAACTTTGAGCGCGATATCTTATTTCTTTTGGACGTAAGTTTACATTGCAAATTTGAGGACTAGCTTGGTCACGTGACCCTCTCGTTACATGGCCTCAATACTAGCTTTTAAATTGAATTGCTCAACTTCTTGGACCCGGGCACAAGATGCAATCTTGCTCAGCTCGTTAGGAGTAGCAATACAATTTATTGTCTGTAATATTCTATAAAATATTGGGGCATAAGCCAAGCCAATGAGCATTTAATTATCAAAAATATAAATTTGTCGCCTTGAGAAACACCCGGTGAGAGCAGAAAATCTCAAAGAGAAATAACGCCTAGTCTCTAAAGAGAATGGTCCTTTTTCGAACAGGGTTAGAAGATGCAATCTTCGTCCTCTTCCAAAGGTATTCTCTCTTTACGGAAAGAACTTGTAAAATTAGAATTTGACTTCTAAGCTCACAAGGCCTTCCATACTTGAAGAGATGTATAGGGCTAGTTGAGGGAAATGCAATCTCCCGCTCAGTGTTGCCAACTTGAAAAAGTGATTTTGCGGAACACTGTTGTCAAAATTGCGGATTTTCAATGGAAAATGCGGACAACTTGTTTTCGCTCATTTATCGCGTCGTAAGGGCGGCGTCCCATGGCAGCGTCAATCTTGGCGCAAAACGTCAAATCACTAGATATTTCAACCAATGACATTCTCCTAGTAATCCACAGAAACACAGTCATTGGCTGTTATGCCACCCTAATGGTGGACTCCCATGGCAGATGAAAGCAGAAACTAATGAGAATGAAAGAGACAAATAGATCTATCCGTCTCTTTCACTCCTGAGTTTCCGCTTTCATCTGCCATGGGAGTCCACCATGACTCAAGAAAAATGCCGAAAATCACTAGGGAGATTTTGCGTAGCGCATCGTAGGATACGGTAAACGCTAAACGATACGCTAACGAACGTCGGATAGCGGAAAACGTTAACGCTAAACTCGTAAAGCATGCGCAGAAACGTCATCACGTGACTTTAGCGTTTACCGTATGCTACGGAACGATATGCAAAATCTCCCTACTTTCATTTGAAAGACAATTTTTAGTGTTTTCGTTAATCAGTTTTTATTTTTCAAAAGCTATTTAATGAAATAATGAAATTGAAATTTTCTATATTGATTTTAATAATTCATTAAATAGTTCGTGAAGAATAAAAACTGATTTGCAAAAACACTTATGGTGAGAAATCATGTTTCACGAAGATATTGAAAAAATAAAATTGACTTCAAATCAGATGCAATCAAAATAAAACACAGATTTAATCGAAATACAGATATCTCTCTTTGGTAATATTTTTTTTAAATTATCCGTAGTTATATCTACAAACGTAAGGCACAGAATTCAGAATTTCTCATTATGGCGATTATTTCCTTCTTTAATTCATGAATTTTAGTAACGATCACAATTAATAAACACAGTCTTCGGTTTACGAATCATAGAAGTAAGCTCGTAAAACATGGAATAAATAATTCTACAGTCCATAGACGTATGGATAAGAAATCCTAATTTCTACTTTGGTTTTAAATCGTGGCAATTAGTTGCTTACTTCGTTTATAATTATTAGTAAGGATCACAAGTGGTAAGCAGTCTTTGGCTTTTCAATCTTATCATAAAAATAAACTATTAAAATATAATACTGTAAATAATGAATTATTATGCACCCTTAAGCGGAAGCAATTTTTTCAGTCAGCAAAACTAAACAATTCAGAAACATCAACATCTTCTTGGTGCACCTGAGAAGGCGTGGTGGTGTACATAGATTTAGTCATCCTATTAAACATTTTGGGATTTGGTGAAAACTTGACGCAGCACCCTCCTCGCTTCCTGACGGCCTGGTTCGCATGAAGTATGCCGTTGACTGTGGGAGTAATTAGTTTGTTCCGAAACTTGTTCTTTATATTGTTGACTTTTGAAAACTCTCTCTCACAATCGGAATTGGAAACAGGCATCGAAAGGGCGGTCAGTGCAAACTTGGGAAGGGCCTTGAACAGCTGCTCTCCGCACTCATCTCTGTGATGCAACAACTGTAAACAGAACGGACAGAGCAAATGTTTGGAGAAGTGTTTTGATCAAGTAATCAACAAATATACATGACTTTTTCTTAAAATAATACCTTGTGCCAGAACTGATCTGGCTCAGATGTATTGCGCACTTCATGCGGCAAATTCTCAGCCTCCAGCGGCAGTCGTCGCCATTCGTCATCAACGTCCTGGATCTCGTTTTCAGCGATGCATCGTGGTAGAAGACACGCCAGAGTGTGCAGACTCGGGGTCTTTTCTCTCTCTTTGTGTGAAAGAGCTGTCTTTGGACTGAGCAGGTACATCCGTTCAAAAACGGGATTACTAAAGTTATACCTACATTGATGACATACAGTATAGTAATTATTAATATAGAAAGGTACTGCGATACATGCATGTCAAGTATTATAGCGAATACTTAACTTTTCTTAATCGCCTGACAAAATGTGACAAGGAAAAGCCGACATCTTTCTTGAAAATTCTTTATTTGCTCAGGATTGGCCTGGCACTCTGGTTTTGAGAGCTGAGACATCACATCAACACCCAGGCACATGTTACTAATGTGTACATAGTTTGTACAGTCATCCGGACAAATCTCGTCGATTGGGGTACGCAAAATGTAGTCACGAGACATGTAAGTCAGCAGAAATTCTTTGTATGTTGTTATCATCCGGTCATGCAGCATAGTTATAACTGTCTTCTCAGACTGGAAGTACTCATTCAGCCCTGTAATCTTTGGCAATATAAACTTCAGGAAGTAATAATATGCTTTAATAAATGGATCAGACAAGCTTGAATGAATGATATCCGCAGTCTGAAGGCGCAAATTCAGTGTTTGGTCACCAAAGTACAATTTCAGCGCATCCCAATTTACCAAAATACGTAGTACCACTGGAGTGAACGACAACCAACGTGTTTGACTAGGATGGAGCATGTTGGTAATATCCAGATCAAAAAATTCCTGGAACTGAATAAACTGTGCTCGACGTTTGCTGCTATGGCTAAAATAATTAAAAATAAGTCGACACAGGTCTTCGCAAATACAGGGTAGCATTTTGCACGCTTCACTGGCGCATAAGTGCAAAGAGTGGCAGATACAAGTCAGTATTACAATTCCAGGACAAAGTGACTTCATTCTCGTAGCGACTGAATTATTGCAGCCCATCATAACACTGCAGCCATCACTGGCAAACCCTATAATGTTCTCTATTGGAATCTGCCTTACATTAAAGGTTGCTATCAGCTGATCATACAGAACTTGGGCCGTAGCCCCGGTATCTGCAGCGTTGGGATTTTTGTCGGTAAAAATTTGTTCCAGTTCCCAATGCCTTGTGGTCACTCGACCAATCTCTTGATCGTAAAATCTGACCATCACGCATGCTGTCTTCGTGGCTGATATGTCTGTCGACTCGTCAGTTAAGATCGAGAACTTTACGCAATTCAGTCTTTCTGCAAGAGACTCCTTTTCGGCATCTCCAATAACATTCAAAACAATACATTTTGTCTTCGTCCTCTTCATGTTCATACTAGCAGCAATTTGCGAATCAGGAAATATATCTTTTAAAACATCAATGAGGTGATCCATTTTTAAAAACGCCTCATCATGAGCTGCTATATAACCGGCCAGTTTAATTTCCGCGTACTTGACTTTCATTTCTAGAGAAGACTGCTTTGCAAAAAGTGTAGCCACACTTTTCTGGGTCTCCAAACACGAGGCTTTTTTATTTGCTAAGTGTTTTTTCCCCGTAGCATGTCTGTCAATGTCATAGCTGAGGAAATATAAAAAGAGTAAAGTTTGAAATTGCCACGCGCAATTGTTTATCTAAACGAAATGAGATATCAAGTTAAAATTTTGGGAGATTGAATAAAAGATACTAAGGAACGTTTTTCGACATCAAAATGTTCATAATTACAACAAAAAATTTAACAGATTTTTTTTTGTTATTTTGTTGCAATTACAAATATTTTGATGTCGAAAAACGTTCCTTAGTATCTTTTCTTCAATCTTCCAACATTTTAATTTGATATCTTATTTGGTTTCGACATGAGTATGGCAAATTAAAAAGTAAAAGAAGAAAATGTTGAGGTTAATAGACCATGCCCTTAAAAATTGTATTGATATTGTCCCGATTTGAAATATTTCATCATATTTGGGAAAGCTATAGGTGTATTTACACACCTGCGGAAAATTCAGTGAAATATAGTAATATTTTAGTTATCTTCTAAAACTCACTGGAAAATAACTAAACTATTACTATATTTCACTGAATTTTCCGGAGGTGTGAATGGATATTTCGATATGTTGGCTTAGAGATGATCTAGGGAGAGTTGAGACAGGTTTCCGGTTTCCCCCTCCAATGCTCGCCGCTGTACCGGAACTTGATATTTCACTGCGGCGCGAAATGTTTGAAAAATGACGTATAGCGCAATACGTGATAGCAAGCGAGCGAGCATCGAGAAATATTGACAATATTTTTATGAGATATAAGTGTTTTGCAAAAATGGTAAATTTCTGTATTTTATACTGCAATAATTCATGCAAAAACGGGTTTTTCCAGAAACAAATTCCGCGAGATCCCAAACTTCGAAAATTGTGGATTCAGAACATCAATCGAGCAGATTAGGAAGCAAGTGAAAAATCATGAGAGATGCAATTCCAACATTATTTCAGAGTTAACCAGTGAGGAAAAGAAAATTAATTAACACTGCTTTTGTAAAGTTAAACAAATCTTCATCATTGCCTACAATTCATTTTTACTTTCTTTGTATCTATAACCTTATCGAACCAAAGCTTTGATTCCAACCTACAAAATGTATTTATTTAACCAATATTATTCATGAGAATTTGTATGATAAATATGCCTGAAAGTGATTTTTATTAAAATTTCGTTCATTTTAAATGTTTAATTCAATGATATTCTCTTTATTTTGTATTAAATCTGTTGTGGAATGAACACTCTATTTGAAAATCGCGCCATTTTTAGAATGACGGGTTCCCGTACAGCGGCACCAATCAGAATTTGAGTACCCCTCGTCTCAACTTTCCCTAGAGAATCTCCATGTTGGCTGGCTGACGAGCAGCAGACAGAACGTGTAAATACACCTTAAATCACTTTGAATTTTTTTCGTACTCGTTTACTCTATTTTATCGACATGTATATACCGATACTTACTTCTCTGCCCTAAAACTTGTATTGCAAAGCTTGCAAATACATTTGAATGGATCAGTTGGGTCTGACTTCAGAAATGCGTATCTCGATTGCAACTCCGGCCCAAACTTCACAGTTTGGTGCTTAGGTTGCTTATACTCCTCATTGCAATTCAGCTTTTTCTTTTTACGACTACAGCATTCAGTTCCGTTTGCATTATTGCCGTTTTCCTCATCACTGCTGAGACCCATAATGAAGAAATGAGGTTATATGCCGGCTGGAAACAACACGAAACTGACGCGATCAAAAATAATGATCATGATCCATGGATCATGATAATGATCACAACCTAAAGGCGGCTCCGCATAATCGCGATAAAAAGAAACGAAGATGTTCTGATATTCCCATTTTCTTTCATCCAATAGCATTCTTTAGTTCATTGAACTTCGTATAGGTTCGCTAGTGCGGCTAGGAGAGTCAGCAGTGGGACTCCGATGGTGTTTCGAAGTCGAAAATCAAACGAACCTCTCTTTCTATCTTCACGCGTTAGAAAGAGGAGTCCGTTCAATTTTCGACACGGGATTGGAGTCCCACTCCTGATCGGATGTTATCGGTGCTAATCAGAACCTAGAGATGCACCTATCACGAAGCCAGAATTCGCTTAGTTCTCTTTTGTGATTGGCCAAAGCTTTATCAAAAGTAAAAAATGCGGATATTTCGTCATCCGCGTTAGGTAATTGCGGATTGCGGATAATGACTTAAAATTGCGGTACAAAATGCGGAATTGCGGAACATCTGGCAACATTGCTCCCGCTACCCCTAAGGTACTTCCCAAGAGACTTGCGAGTTACTCCGCAAGACCCCGACTCTGTGTTAATATAATGACTGAATTCAGAGCCACCTACCGTCATCAACAGAACTACACTTGAATGCGTAGGTGCATATAGTATACATGGATGGTTTAAATGTGTTGAATAAAATTTTAAATCTCAAATGAATGTAAGAATTATTGTTAATTTACCGAAATATTACTCGAAAAATAGAAAAATAGTATTTTCTATGATTTTATTATATTTTCCGAATAATATTTCGTTAATTTAACCTTAATTCTTCAAATTATTTGTTAGTTAAAATTTTATTCAACCCACTTAAAACATTGATGTACGCAAATTGAACTCGGAGTCATAAATACATGTTGAATTTTATTCGCAATTCTGAAAAAAAGGAAGGATGAATAAGAAATAAAAGGAAATAAAAAAATGCAGAAACGTGGTATTATATTTGCACTGTAAGGAAAGGGAAGATATGAGTGGTGGGGCAATAATTAAATTATTGTATAATTAGTCCACATCATGGAAATACGAACATTCTGAAATGTATTTTAAAATTTAATAAAAGTAATTAATACTATCAGGAGAGAGAAATGATTAGTATGAATTTAATTAAATTAAATTAAAATAATTAATTTAAAATAAATTAAATTAAAATCGAGATTATAATAAATTAAATTAAATTAAATTATAATTCATTTAATATTGAACTTAATGTAAGGAACATTTATTGAACCTCAAACACTTCTTAAAATCTAAAAATCAAATCTCACTTTTTCGAAAGAGTAGAGAATGTGTGTTTCGATTTTATAGAAGTTAAATACTTCGCTTTCGCAGAGAGAACGAATGTGTTAGCATTTGGATACTTCTCCACTTCGAAGGAGATGTTTCCACGCAGAAGTGAAGTGAGGTATGAAGAAATAGATAGCATGTACTGGTTTATGCAAAAATCAAGAACCTGCACGATTACCTCCTTCTTATGATTTTTGCAACTAATATTTTCAAAGTTATTTTTTCTTTGAAGCATCAGTGCTAATCTTTGTCTCACGCCTACTGTTGCGAAAAAGTCCAATACGAGCCTTTTGAGAATGCTTTTAACATCTTTGTGCAATTCTTTAATATTGCACGTAGAAATCGACGTATTGAAAATTTTCGAACATTCGAGACAAGTTTTGAAAGAGAGAGCCGTCTTTTTTAAAAATTTTGCCAAAGCTGCTGTGTCAGTTGACATACGCCCTTTCTCTGGAATCGGATCTTTCTTGAGCTGACTGTTTGGCAGAATTCGATGAAGCAACACCTCAGGAAGAGGCTTTTCAGAATTTTGCTTCTCAATAAAATAACTTTGCCAAGGTAACATAAAGTTTCCTTCATCATCTTGGCAGTTAGCTACGTTAGAGTGCTGGTGCGTTAAATTATTGATAAGCAATGCTTTGAAAATTCCAATAAAGTGGTAACAGGTAGGCTTTCTGTCTTGGCTCAGTCCACGGATTAGAGGGAACAAATTCTCTATAGGATCCTGATTGATATGCCTTGTTTTAAGACTGGTGAAACCTAGTTCCTTCAACCTGTACCACAAGTGTTTGTAGCCTCGAATTGTTTCTATAAGATTCTTCAAACACGATGGCTGTCTGTTGGCTATTTTGGTGTCTTTTTCCACATACTGCATTCGAGAGATAACAGCAATGGCTTCATCAAAGAATGGGAGATGAAAACTGACATCTGTGAGCAGGGTCCTACACTCACTGTGAGGATCAACTCTTACTCTCCCATTGAAGGAGTCAGACAACTTGTTGAAAAATGCAAGAACCCAAGCTGTGTTCGCACCGTCAAAAGGAATTTTTTGAAGACCACTGTCCGTCGCTCGTTCTGCAATATAGGAAAACGTACTGTGTAGGAAAGAAATTGTTCTAATACACGCAGAATTGAAAGAAATGTGATCAACGCTTTTAAAAAAATACCTGGACTATTAAAAAAAGTAAAACTTCCGATCAAAATGATAAATGTTATCAAAAATTTAATTTAAAAGTAAGAAATCTGACTTTTCGATCAAAGAAGATTAATTTTAATTCCAGAAGGACGAATTTTCTATTACAAAATGTAAAATTTTTGATAAAAAAGATCAATGTTAACAAAAAGTTTATTTTTAAATAAGAAATTTGGCTTTTTGACCAAAAAAGATTAATTTTCAATTTAAAAAACGAATTTTAACAAAAAGTTTATTTTTAAATGAGAAATTTGACTTCTTGACCAAAGAAGAATAATTTTCAATTTAAAAGGACTAATTTTTTATTAATAGCTGTTAAATTTTCGACGAAAATGATAGATCTTGAAAAAAATTTTATTATTCAATAAGAAATTTGACTTTTTTATCAAATTTGACCAAATTTGTCCAAAAGGACAAATTTTCTATTCAAAACAGTTACATATTCGACGAAAAAGATCATTGTTAAGAAAAAGTTTATTTCTAAATGAGAAATTTGACTTTTTGACCAAAAAAGATTAATTTTCAATTAAAAAAGACTAATTTTAGGAAAAAGTTTATTTTTAAATAAGAAGTTTAACATACCTGGACCTCCTGCCAAACCGTCCACTCGCGCTGCCAGTTTTCCACTGAAGACATTCATGCACATCATGACCCTCATTTTGTTAATCCGGCTTGGATAAACATGCCTTATAGTCAATTTTGGAACGTAACGAACATCATTTCCGCTGTAGGTATCTATCTCGTACGCTGTTATGACGTGTTCCCATTTCGCAAACTTTCTCTCTTCGTCTTTTTTATCGAACTTCCGATCGAATTCGAGATCCTTTTCAAGCATATTATTGCGGGCACACTTGATAAGATGAGGTGGATCGTACAGCGGAATGATGTCCATGCCATGTATAATAAATGTACCGCCTGGAAAAATTGTAAGATAAAAAAATTACTCGTTATTGGAAATTGTGAGAGATTTACTATAATGTTTGATAAAAAATACGACTTACATTTTAGAAAGTGATCCTCTCCTTTTATTCTCTTTGTATCCTCAATGAAAGTATTGATTGCAGCCTGGTTACTTGAACCTCCGTCACAAACGGTCGCAACTACCGTGAAGCCTGCCTCCTTTACAGCACCAATCACTTCCTTAATACAACGCATTAGTTGTCCTGTTGTTGTCTGACCATTGCAAAAGTTAAATGTTAGGGGAATTTTGTCTCCAGACTCCACCATTCGCATCATGAAAACGAGAGAGTGATCTGCGTACTTTTCGGTTCTCACATTACCCCAGTCCTCAAAACCGACAACTTTGTCAAGTGCCTTATCATAATATAAACCTAATCCTAAAAATACTTCGTCCCACATTATGATACACACTTTGTCCTTCTCCGTCTTGCAAAGTTTTATTGCTTCTGCTAATCGCAATTTGGTGTCTTCGGTAACCCCTGTATCCATAGTAATATTTTTTAGCATTTTCTGTAGCGTTACAGGACTAGGCAAAGGCAGAAATTTTCGGATGAACCTGTAGCATTTTGGAGACTGTTTAAAGATCGAAAGAGATATAATTTTTTCCTCTGTTGTGTATCTTCTACCGTGCGGTTTTTTGCTTGCATTTTTGAACAATAAATTAATAAATTCTTGCTGCACACCAGACATTTTTCTGTAGACTTTCGTAAATTGAGGATATTTTTTACTGCGACTACACTCTGCCACACTCTTCAAAACTTTAGTCTTCTTAAATCTAACCAAAATCAAATTAAATATAATACACAAAAAATAATCAATTGCGTTCACCAAAAGAAATTACTTGGCAATAAATTCCACAGCATTACAATTAAGCAATAGACGGACAATATACATACGAACAGACGGACGGACGGACAAACACAATTTTCTAGTCAAAAGCTGAGAGCACAGCATCTATGAGCATTAAGCGAACAAAACATGATACAAACATAAAAATTAAATATATAGTAATATATAAATATATAAAGTTAAGGGAAGTCGAAGGTTTGTGTAATTTCTAAACAAGTAAATAAAAATGAATTCAGTTACAATCATTCATTCAGTGCAGGACAAAATTAATTTAAACTTTTGAAACCTTCGACGATTCTGACTTTTTTTAAATGTCGCGCGACCATAATGCTGCAACAATTTAAAATACCTTGCGGCTTTTTTTTCAGTCTAGCATTTTCCTCTCTTGTCCCCTGCAGTTGACAATACAGCCTTTTCTCTAAAGGCGTTGTCATTTCACGTATGCGAAATACCGAGCGATTGTTAGGTCGAAGTCTCAGTCTGTGACAATCGGTTTGATTTGACCTTTTCGGAAATGCATTTATCCTCTCGTCAACTGCAACGCGCTCTCTTGTCTTTGATTTTTTCCCTTTCATCTCTTCCTTTTGTTGCCTTTCCTGATGAATATCGCCTTCAATTTGTCCTACCTCCATGGCTTCCTTTCCTTCCTCCTGTACTTCCGGATTCGAAAAATGCACGACTTCGGTTGGCAAGATATGTATTGCATTTTTGGGTTCATCAGCTGCGATCAACATCTCAAGAGGCTTATCCTGAGACTTAGTTACGTCTTCTTCCATAAGCAGATCTAACTTCCTTTTGAATTTTCTAGGCTTCAATGCAAAAAAGATGGATGTGTTTCTCAAATTATGAAATTATTATTTTCCAAACTTATTGATTACTAAAATTATAAAATGATGAGAATTGCAAATTGTCAAATTATTACTTTCTCAAATAGTCAGAATTCAAATTATCAGTTTCTACAATTATCAATTTCTTCAATTATGAAATTCTCACAATATCAAATGATAAAATTTTCAGCTTTTAAAATGATCAATTTCTAAAATCATAAAATTATTAACGTTTCAAATTATAAAATTATAATTTCCCAAACTTATTAATTGCTAAAAGTATAAAATGATCAAA